>JARFNW010068026.1:0-12754 GCA_031763155.1 Dirona albolineata | reverse complement strand
ATATAAGGACAGAGACTGTACCATATAAGGACAGAGACTGTACCATATAAGGACAGAGACTGTACCATATAAGGACAGAGACTGTACCATATAAGGACAAAGACTGTACCATATAAGGACAGAGACTGTACCATATAAGGACAAGATTTTTTTTGTTTTTTTGTTTTGAAAACAGCACAATCAGGATTTTTTTTTCCTGCTTGCAAATGTTTTTTAGCATTACCATTAATATTTCCTTTCCGTTCACCCCCTCAGTACGGTACCAAATCCATCATTTGTGCTATGGAAGAGTCGGGCCATTCCATCTCTACAGTCTTTGTGTGTGGAGGGCTGAGTAAGAACAGACTGTTTGTACAAACACACGCAGATGTGCTGGGTAAGCGATGCTGTGTGTGCGAGTTGGAATGGCGTGGAAGAATACCCTGCATACCCATTGCATTTAGTTTCATTTCCGGGAACCTTATGTTGAATTGCCAATAAGTTTTGTGCAATACAAAAAGATATTCGTTTCTCTAGAATCAGCAATAAAACAATGATTGGGAATTGTTGTCAAATTGTTTGTTGTCATAAGGCGTCTACATAGTCGGAAAAGGATCAATGACAGACTGTTCAAATATATCTTTCAATGGTTCACATTTTCAGTTTCTATAGCTGTTATGTGAACACCTGAGGCTACAAAACCATGTTGTCTGGTCCTGATTTGAGTAATATTGAACAGTGTATTGCTTCTTGTACCAAACAAGGTTTATTAGCACAGTGGGCGGATCCCCTGCTTACCGTAAAAATATTGATCCATAGATTTTCCAGCTCTGTATCAGGCCATGCGCACGGGTTGGACACAGACTTGCTCTTAACCTGGATACGTTTAAGTTTAAGCTGGGCCTGTGCATCGATGCCCTCTGCCTTTCACACTGTCCTCAGCCAGACACTGAGCTGGTCCCTACACTGTGTAATCATGGTTCTAAAGGGAACAGATAACAAACAAATATTTCTCAATGGTTCATATTTTCAGGAGGATTAGTCACCTGGGGCCCCTCACAGTCCTAATTCATTTTTCTCCAAGCAGATCTGTCCTCTGCCATTCTTTTGTATGTAGAATTAGTGGTGGTGTCGGCGTCCTCTGCCATTCATTTGTATGTAGAGTTAGTGGTGGTGTCGAATGTATATTTTTGTTAATTTAGTCTTGCAGTTGTTGCAGAGCTTTGCTGTAACCCTAGGCAGGAGACGTTTATGAGAAGGCTGACTGCCTTTCCAGATATTGATAATCTGATATTGTGTTAGGCAGGTCAGGATTTGCCACTATATCAATCACAAATCACTTTCCCAGCTGGTACCCATTTCTACATCTTTTTGTATGGAGCAAACAAATGACAATTACAATGGTATATGTTATTGTAAAGTAAATATTGAATTTATATAGTGGTTAATTTCTGCCCTGGAATGCTAGCGCCTTGTTTAGTCTAAGATTGTATTCTGTATGTTTCAGGTCTTCCCCTGATTATTCCAGACTCGGAGGAGTCTGTCCTGCTAGGTGCTGCTATTTTGGGAATGTGTGCTTCTGGAAAGGTTTCCCTGCAGGTAGGTCTGATTTGATATAGTTGTCATGTGATGCTGAGCCTTGTGACAAGCAGTGCCTGGGCCCTTTCTGGGTTTTGTTGGGTTTTTTCTTTGTGTTCTGAAGTAAGAGGATACGTATACATCCAGTCGACCACACTTGGCTAAAGAAAAAAAAATAGACTGATCCAAGATGTAAAATTAATACATTAGTGGTTTCCTAAAGTCAAAACAAATCAAAACAATCTAGTCTATAGGAAGCCACTAATACATTTCTTTGGTGTCTTTTACCACACCATTGGCCTCAGCAGGTCTACATTTATTTATCAATTAATAGGACATGTTTTTTAAGATTATTTTTTCCTAAAATTTGACGTCACTATTCGGCAAGTACCGATTTTGATAACATTTTGCATTCACTTTGATGCCCTTTAGATAGGTAACTTCCTATTTCATTAGCATTTCGTCACCTTATTTTCCAAAAATAGAACGCCTTTGGGTTTTTCAATCTATGAGATTTTGCACTATTGAACCTTCAGATTATTGAATTTCACTCACTGGTCTATCTTACTTTGGCTTTGCTGGTGTTTCCGGAAAAAAAAATTCATTTGCCATTTACACCACTGTATTATTATTATTATTATTATTATTATTATTATTATTATTATTATTGTTTTTTTTATTATTATTATTATTGTTAACATTGTGCTCGTATCTATAATAAGTGATGTAAATGTCTACAATTGATTTTGTGTTTTGATGAATGCTTCAGGAGGCTATGACCAGACTTGGAGGTACGGGGACTGTCGTAGAGCCTCAAGAAGAGACAGCAAGGTATGCCTTGATTGGGGGTAGGGAGTGGGATGTGTGGGAACTAGGAGAATCGTGTAACTTAATTTTATCAATGGTTTCATTGGCTGCAGTGATAAGTTATACAATACTACGTTAGAAATCAGAGAGGGCAGAAGATTGAGTGCCAAGCAGGGTAAGTTGATTTTTTTGTGTATACAAATTATGTTTCATGCATACTAGAAAATACACCATTTTTGGAGAATAAAGATGTGTCTTATCTTATTATACACAAGCTTTTTTTCTTTCTTAATTCTGTGTGAGGTTAAGTGCGGACGAACTTTCGCCATTGTTCTCTATCCAGAGTCTTCCTCTTTGCATCCAAATACCTACACCCCCTCTTTTCCATCACCTCTGATATTGTTTCTTGCCATACTCTTATCATATAAGCAATGAATGATTAGGTTTGTCAACCCTTGGACATCAAAATGCCCAAAAACAAAGGGATTACATTCCAGAACCAGGGGATTATCTTAAAGCCTGTGATTTTCTCTGGTTTCCTGGGATAATTGGCAAATGTTTGGCCGTGGATAAGATTATAAATAAAATAAGTGATCCTGAGATAAATAAGGGACAGTCGTGTTATTTAATTGATAGTTGATAATGTCAGAGAGCAACTTTGTTAATCAGCAAGGAATGGGAAAAAGCATAAAACACCAAATAAATAACCTCTGCTTTCATAATAAAAATTGTTTTCCTCTTCAGTTACCACAGAAAGAAGTATGCCGTTTTCCAGGAAATGCTGAAGGACCAAAGGAAGTACCAAGAACTGATGGACAAGATCAAGAAAGAGTAACTCTGCTTCCTCCACCAATCAGTGACGCAAAATTATTTTTTCAAGATGGGATGTGTTGTAATCACGACGATAATAATAAATTGTGATCTGATTTCCTAAACTATTTACTCAAGATTTCAAATAGGCCTACTAAATACAGTGCGGTGATGGGACTTGCATAGGACATACATATAACAGAAAATATGATCTGGATATGTTATCGGAGGCTAACCACTCTGCATACCACTGGACTGATTTTGTGTGCTATGTAGTTTGAGACCATCAAAAACATCAGCAAACAAATCAGGTTTTTGTCAAAAATCGGCTGTGACCCAATTCATCGTTTTTGGCGACATCACATTGTCATTAATCAGGAGCATATAATATTTTATAGTAATATGTTTATCATGTATGTACATACATACATTTACACACATACATGCATATATATATATAGAGAGAGAGATATATATTATACCCAATAATATAATGCAATATAATGATACAACGTTTTTTTAAGTAATATTTAGTTCAGTATTATTACGATGATTTTGACCACTTTGATATTTAATTTTTGTCTGATTTTTTATTCAGGATATAGATTAGTGACTGCACATTATTTTGAGCCAAAAACGCATTTGGAAAAATGTGACAGTTACATGGTTATCGCCGTATGCAGATGATATAATATAAATATATGATATAGATAATAGACATCCCAAGGCATGTGTGGGACAGTAATAAGTATTTCATTTCAACATTATTTTGGATTAGTGGAATTTGATGCAATAATGGGACATCCCCAATTAGAGTGTCGTCACATCGGACAAGATTTGAACTTTTTGGTCATTTTCTTGATACTGTACTATACAATGTGAGGCAGATAGATCAGCATGGAGCTGGCCCCTGAACTGCTGAGTGGTGGTAAAGGCATATGAATGATGGAATGAGCCAGTGCTCAAATCAAAGTTCGTGATTCAATTAATATAATTTATAAAGTTTGTTCTTTATTTAAATTTAAATTCTTTTTATTGAAATTTGTGGCATGAATTGTGTGCCTACATTCATTCAGTGGAACACCCAGGGACTTGAGAGCTGAATTAGAAATGCATAAAATTTTTAATCCATCAAATTGTTGCCACATTTGATATGAACATATTATTTTTCACCATGAAATTGTTGTCGTTTATTATGTATGCATAACATGACTGTATGAGTGAGTGTAAGGCAGAAAGAAAACAATGTGAGCGAAAGTTTGAGCTTTGAGGGAAACTGTTTTGTATACAAATTATGTAACTCTGAAAATGTGCCATTTTTGGACAATAAAGATGTATCTTACTTATCTTATATGTTTGAACTCGCTTCACGAGTAAATCCTCAAGGCCCATACATCCGGTGCTTATCCTACTCCCAGAGAGAAATGGACAGAGTGACAACAATATGCCACCCTTCTGGTCTGTCACAGATTACTTCCCCAGTTGCATGCTGGTACCAATTGCTACACTTGGGTTGTTGGAGAGGAAACCCAAGAAAAACAAAGCGACTGGGGTAGGATTTGAACCCACAACCTTCTCTATGAGAGATCAATGTCTTAACCACTTGGCTATTGTGCCTCCCAATGTAGCCTTTGGACAAACTAAAACATCACATTTTAAAAAAGTGATATAATTATAAACAATTTGGCCAGATCTCTTGAAGCCATTAAGTCTATATACACCTCTAGGTGTGCAAAAAGTCAATCTGTAGTCTTGCACTTAATGGCACCAGAGTAATGAAAGTTTAACATTGGGTTCCTGGAAATGAACACAGCAATGGGGGTCTATCATCATTAACCCTTGTGTTAACACACTCAATCCAACTGTAAAACGTGCCACTGAATTCCAGCTGCCAATATTGACAGTCTAAGACCTACAGAGATGAACATAGAAGCACTTTTAGTTGTTTTTTAAAAATTCTTTTTGTAGTACTTAACCCGCTTTTGCTTTCCTGATAATTTCTGTCACTTCTGTTCCAAACTTTAAATTCCGAATTCTGATTGGCAAACCAAAAATAATGCTGTTTATCGCATCGCCATGATTCAGATTCAGATACAAGTCTAGACGCAGTAGTTGTCAAATATTTCAGCAAGTTATCTTTTTTCAGTAACGATTTTTCTTTATTTGTTTGCAAAGCATGTCATTTTTCAGATTATGAGAACACACTGCAACTTGGATGTATTAGGGTTGAAAACCAGTGACAACAATGCAAGAATAATAATATGCTCACATTCTTGCTCACACACACATCCTTCTTTGTTTAACGACATGCATACACATCACAGACATGAAGAGACACAAGTAAGGGGGGTGGTTGCTTTCCATGCTTATATAACAATAAAATGTTTAATCATGAGTCTGTACATATCAAAAGGGTAATGACAATGTAATGCTTGATTCAATTCATAATAATTGTCATGAGGAGCTGTACAAAATACTTGATGAGAGGTGGTGATAACCAAGGAAATTAATGAATTTGCAAAATACAGCAAGACTTATACATTACCAAATTTTTTTAATTAAAAAACAAAAATAATAACGAACTTCATACCTAATTCTCTCCGACAGTAGATACTTCACAGACTCCCGATAGACAGAAAAATTAACCAACACTGAAATGACACCAATTGGTCATCTCTTTTATCTTTCACGTTGAAATATTTAGCCACTGGGCATTTTTTGTTTGTTTATTTATTTTTAAAGTCTAGATGATGAGTGATCCCAGCAATCAAAATGGTAGAGGTAACCATCCACATCAAAGGAAATACATCGGCCACCTAGACTGGTGTTCTGTTACCTAATGCCCTTTATACTATATTACAAAGCAGGGGCCAGTGTCATTTCCGTATGTGGACAGCAGAGAACATGCACCCTACCACTAGCAGAAAAAAAATATATCAGAAAAGAGAGCTGGAAAATTTATTAATCAAGAATTTATGACAAGCAGAGGATCGTCCTACTCTCTTGGTGTCCTTCCCCCTTAGTTATAAAAGTAACTGTGGGGACATTGGATAGACAAACGTCATGAAAACAGTTTTCGAACAAGCCGCAACTTAAATGGTTTGTATAAAAGGAGAGAGCATTGCTACTACTACCTTTCAAATGTAAAATTATGAAACATCTTATGTTGTTGTTTTTTTTGTTTTTTTTTGTTTTAATTTTATATCAGCTCGACATTTTCAATTTCACTGATCCAAATTACAATTTTGCATGATGCATACAGAAAAAAACAAACCAAGCAAATCTACAAATAATACTTTCATACAAATTCATCAGACTCCCATCTCAGCCAGTCAAGCGTATCGTAACCTTGTGTCAATGGTTCCATACTGGGGGGATATTTGAACTCATGCTCATTAGCATTTCTGTCCAGACCGCAAGCCGCTCACTTCTTACCCGTTATATAAGCAGCAGACAGAATAGGGGACCTAAAAGCCATCAGACATGTGCAAAGAGTATCATAACTGCTTGCAAACTGAATACAGACCAGACAAAGGGGTCCAAGTTACAGTGTTTGAAGAGAGATCCCTCCGAGTAAACCTCTGAAACTACGGATGACTCCAATTTTATCAATGACAAATTCACTTTAAATGGTTTCTTCTTCTACATGATTGCTGGGAACAACCCAAATAAATTTCCCATCATACATTCCCTTTCAAATTGATTTTATACAAAATGCATGATTCACAGTACCATCTGACTTTAAAAAGCTGTTTGAGTTTGAACTTTTTAAAATTGAATAATCACAATAAAATGTTTTCTGACTATGTTAACTGACTCATTCTTTCATTCTAATCTTGGAAAGGGAAAACTGGTTGAAACAAATGATAGCCGAGAGCCTTAATTACTACAATTTTTTTTGATTCCACATAAGGCGCATCGTGAGATAGCATCCTAGGCAGGGAGGACAAGATGGTGGTGGCGTTTCTAGTCCGACTCAGACTTGATTGTTAGAGATGACGAATGACTTTCACAAGATGCTGTAAACAAAAATAAAATTGAAAATAGACATCATACCTTTGATGTTTTACAGGATAGTTCGGTAAATGAGATAGGGATATTCTGAACTGATCAGTATTGTTATTATTGTCCTGTAATCACACATTTATGCTATGAATCGTTACGACAACCATTGATGTCAGTAAAAGAGGATTACTTCATTACAAGAAATTTTTCAAACTTCAACTGAATGTCAAGGATCAGAGTAAAACATCTTCAGTGACGTGGTTGTGCATGGCTATCAGACACCTGCATTTTGGAGTGTCACACAGTTATCAGTTTCAGTATCAGCAACTTTACATTTGGTTATTGATGTGTCATTTTTCCCAGTCTTTTTAAATTTAAAAACCTGTCTTAACATCAGTCAATGCTAAAGATAAAACGTTGATGAAAAAATAAAATCCTAAGGACTTGCCTTCCGTTTCTGGATCCTGAACACTACTATCCGATTCTTCCTTTTTGGTGATAGAGATACCTTGATCTGGTGAGCTGTTCACCTTTCTGGAAACAAACAACGGTTATGCATCAATAACAAATTAAATACATGCATTCAATAGCAGAATATTCTGTAACCAATACGTGGCATTCGCAATGTGAACCAGACTGATTACATGTCACATGTGAGAGATGTTCACTTCCCTTAAGAATTTGACATTTTGTAACCTTCGAACATCAACATGTGCCAAATTTCTCATTCACATATTTGTTTTATTCTACACATATGTCGTAACATTTACTTTTAACGTACTTGTTTTTCAGAGGTAGTTCAAAATCTGAGTCATCCGCCTTCCTCTTGTCTCCCGTCCTGGCATCTGACCTTACAGGTTCCTCTTGGATTTTGAGTTGCTGAATCCTCCAGTCTATGGCTCGGAGAAGGTTTTCAGAATCCTTAGTGGTAGTCTGGTAGAGGCAAAATAATTGAACAGATATTCACAAAGTCAATAATAATTGTATACACTCAACAATGGACAAATGAAATATTTAGGACAAGTAAAATTATTTCTTCAAATCAAAGCAATTTCAGATTGTGATTACTGGAGATACATAGAAAGTAAAGTAACGGGGCAAGATAAACCTGCATCTAATTAATGCTGGTTTCAGGATAAAGGTCTTTGAACAATTCATTTTTGAGATAATATACAAAAAAAAATATAAATCTTGGGTTTCAATTTTAGTCCCAATTCTGAACTATTCTGGATTATAAAGGTTAAAATTTTGAGTGAAAAAAAGACGTCAAACATCACAACGAAATATCCTGCTCATCATCTGGAAGATGGGTGAAAGTTATACAGGATCACTTTTTCAGAGAGAGCATAGAGGGCAATTTTTTTTTAAATATGAAAAAACGTAAGCCGCCTACTCTGCGGAACAAAACAATTTTAGGGATGATAGAAATTGTTAGCATTTGGTACAGTGATAACATGAAGACATTGAAAAATATAGAGCAACAATTCAACCATTTACTCACAGTGATGAGGAATATCCTGATAGATTCATCCGTGTCCATTGCAGTTATCCGAATGGATTTGGTGGAGGCCCGTTCCAGAGACATTCCTGGCCAGATCTTGGCATTCAGCACCACACGCAGGCTGCCTTGAGTTCGCATGACTGTAAGTGAAACCATGGCATCAAATAATATCAGTCAATGTTTTATCATATATTCAGGATAAGAATTTGTCTCGTGTACTCCTAATTGCTCTAACTGCCACGCAGGTGACCTGAGTTCGATTCCCAGTCCTGGCAGATATTGTTTTTGTCCTCCCTGTCCACCCAGGAGCCAAATGGGTAGCGAAGCCTATTCATATTTGGCAGAAGTAAAGTCGGTGAGGAAAGCAATGTCCCATCCATATTATGCCCAATTTTATTCAAGTGACTACGCACAGTACTGAGTACTTTACTTACTCCTAATTGATAGGTGACCCTTGTTACTCCATACATAGAAGGGAATCAATAAAATAAATTGTTCATGATGTGATTTGAGCCTAGGGTCTTTCTAGACATGTTGGATGGTGGCAGTCATCTCTAGCTGTAACTAAGAAGTTCAAGGGGTTGTCTTTCCTTACAACAGTTACTGTTTTTCACATTTGGAGATAATCTTTAATTAGATGCTACCGAAGGAAATAACTTAAAATACTAAGTCCATTGAAATTGAAATCTGTGGAAAGCAATACCCACCTAGTCTGGACTGAAAGTTGGTGTTGTCCCTTGCAGACATATCATTGAGTCGAATTGTACCTCTGCCCCTTTCCACCCACGACTCATTGCTGGTCTCAAAGAAGAAGAGCTTGGCATTGGCCTGAAAGCAACACAAAATAAACAAGTTGGGGAATTGGTTGTGTTTTTCTCCTGCCACAAGTTGCTGACTTCAGGAGGGAGGGGGTTACACAAATAGAGTAAAATGAAAATATAGCCAAGCCCCGAATATTTAGCCCAATCAGACCTCAAGAAATAATAGTTGTGTTATAATAATTATAAACACAATGATACCGTCCTTAGTAACAGGGAAATACCCTCTTATTCTCCTTTCTCGTTGGCTACAGGACCAAGGCAACACCTCTTAGCTCATTAAACATGCTAACATGGCCGAATTAGTCTGGTTGATCAAAATTAACTTCTGGCAACGTCAAGTATTTCTGGTCATGTCAAGTATTTCTGCCCATGTCAAGTATTTCTAACCATGTCAAGTATTTCTAACCATGTCAAGTATTTCTAACCATGTCAAGTATTTCTAACCATGTCAAGTATGACCATGTCAAGTATTTCTGGCCATGTCAAGTATTTCTAACCATGTAAAGTATTTCTGGCCATGTCAAGTATTTCTAACCATGTCAAGTATTTCTGGCCATGTCAAGTATGGCCATGTCAAGTATTTCTAACCATGTCAAGTATTTCTGGCCATGTCAAGTATTTCTAACCATGTCAAGTATGGCCATGTCAAGTATTTCTAACCATGTCCAGTATTTCTAACCATGTCAAGTGTTTCTAACCATGTCAAGTATTTCTAACCATGTCAAGTATTTCTGGCCTGACCTGTAAGACATTTGACTCCTCCTCCTCCCCTGTGATGGTCTCAACCTCTTTCAACTCGGTTCTGTTATCGTGTTTGGCCTGGTACTCCCTGGCCGATTCCTCCAGCGTCTGGTTCAGTTTGTTACCTGGTCAGAACATGAAAGCATACAATCAATGGACTACTAAAACTAAAAAAGGTTACTTGGCTATCTATTATAAAATAAGCATTTCATTAAATCACAGCAATAAACTAAAAAGATGACACCCCCCCCCCCACAATGTATTTCCTCTCTTTTGTAGGAATCAAACATATCTAGTCAAAATGTAAACAAAACAAAAAAATCAAAATAATGGGAAACCTAACACTGAAGGGTACAATGGATATTAAGAAAGAAAAAGAAATGGGAACAAAACATGTTCATGGTCTCAGTAAATACCAGCAACTAAATACAGACACTCATGAAATAGAGCACAGAGATTCGTGTGAACAGAACAGAAAATAATCAGTCACATGACATAAAAATCATAATTCTGCAACTAAGCATTAAGGAAAACCTACCACAATCTGAATCGCTTTCTTCATCTTTATTTGGCTGAGCAGATCCATTTGTCTCCACCGTGGCCCTTGACCCTAGTGACTCTCCAAACACAAAGCCAGAAGACGCAGGAGCTTCATTCTCGCAAGGTGATGATAAAATGCCCTGAAAATAAATAAAAATATTTTTCTCCATCATCCTGACAATCTCCTTTTCCAATTTCTTTTTAAATGTTTTCCAATAGGAGAAGATCGTCAGAAGATTTTCCCCACCAACTTGAACTTGCTGTTCAGGAAGTACCAAAAAAAAATCCTGAGATTCCCTATTCACCATTGGGAAGTTGTTTGCCACGGTACTTTATACTCACAACAGAACGACCTCATGGAAATGGCAAACGGTTTTAACACATTCAAGCCATCATTCCCAAGTATAATACTATATATACATTCCCTACATAGACCACAACCCATGACTGTATTCTCTGACCACGGTCTATATATACATTCCCTACATAGACCACAACCCATGACTGTATTCTCTGACCACGGTCCAGCCATATCATCATCAATAAATCAATCAAGCCATCGATGAAACACCCCCTCCCCCCCTTTTTTAAAATCACATTCACAACGTGATGAAAAAAGTGCTGGTGAGTCAGCTCACCGCTCCCTTCCTAGCAATTTTCTAGAGTAGCAATTTCCTAGAGTAGCAATTTCCTGAAGGAACAGCTGATTCAAGCCGGATTCATCTCAATTGCTGTTTTAGAACGATTTTGTGTCACTTTTGTCAATCACAGAATTTGATCATCGTGGGGTCAAAGTGGAGTGCCAAGTTAGGCAAAAGAACATTTTAAAACTTAGCCTGATAAACATATTTTATAAATTTTGGCATAAGCTAAAAAATCTCAGAACTTACTGTTACCCGCTGAGAGAGATTTCTTCCAAAGACAAAAGACTGTGAGCTGCTTGATACCCCTGAAGAATCTTTCAATCTAGTAAAAGGCAACAAGAAACAAAATAACATTATTAAAGGCAAAGAAAGAAGTCAACTGTTTTATAATATCATTAGTCAAATCAAAAACCTCAGTTCCTCAACAATTTGTGAGTCTGAAATAAAAATATTGTAGTGTAGTTTCCGTCATTACATCAGAGTGAAAAGGCAGCACCTCCTCTTACAAGTCCAACTGCAAAAGCTATTGAAACACAGTAATCTTGGTTGAATATTACTACAACCAGTGAGTAGAGTAGTGATTTGAGTAAAAGACAATTACAATCATAGTTAGTGCAAGAGGAAGAAAGCAATTCTTGACCATGGCATACAGTGGAAGGTAAAGAGGAAGAATGGCAGCGTATTCATTTCAAAAAGCAAAACTTAATTTGGGTACCATACCTGTTGTTTTTATTAATATCTGGAACTATGTCTTGGTTATAAGGGGTGCTTTCACCACCCACAGCACCTTCTGCATCTGGAAGAGTTGGAGGGGGTGGAAGCGTCTGAGGGAGTGGGAGAGAGGCGGGTGTGGAGGAAGAGGAGGAAACTTCACTCCCTCCCGAAGCCCCATCGACACCACCAAGCCGGTCACTGACTGGAGCTGCCTCACCTGACTTTGCAGTCGCACAAAGTACTTCTGCTTCACTGGGAGAATCCGCTGGAAGAAAAGACGGAAATACTTATCGTTAAAAACAATAACAACAAAATCCACAAAGTCAAAGGCTTTCAGTTTCTTATCAAACAATATGTGTTTCATGACTGATTTGCCTTTTCTGCATTTCTTTTTGTGACTACTAAAACATTTAAACATTGTGGGTTTCTTGTCAGATGTCACAACATTATCTCATTTGCTCTTTTCTCTTATAGGATCTACCTACAACATAAAATTCCATCAACGGATATTTAAAATTACTAGAAAAACTTTAATCATATCAGCAACAGGTCTCTCATTTTCTCTCTGATCAACTCCCATTTGCCGGGGGGGGGGGGGGGGGGGGGGGGGGGGG
>JARFNW010067915.1:0-13617 GCA_031763155.1 Dirona albolineata | reverse complement strand
ATATATTATAGCAGGCATAGACAATAACATGTCTAGGGTGTTGAAACAGTGAAGTACTGAACTGCTCCATCCCTGGTGTTGACAGGTCACATTTATCATTAAAATCACCTACTAAAAGTAAAAGACAGGGCCATCAGGGTGGGAAGTGAAAGGCATATACGTTCCTCTCCATGTCTATATCATACTTCCTATCTGTATTGAAATGCCCTTACTGCAGCTGGGAGCCTTGAAACAATCAAGGCTCATGTTAAAAAATAAAGTACTATATACTGTACTCTAAATCAACTCAACTCAATTTATTTTTTTTAATGTCCTTCCATGAACAAACTCAGAACGTGGCAGAATTGTCACCTTTTTTACGACGGCCACTCAGTGCTAGAAGTTGACGTATCCACTTTGGAAAGCCATATATTATAATGAATACGACCGGTTGCCATTTTGTCTCGATGTCCCCATTGTTTGAAATGAAACCAGTCTAAACCACTTCACAAACAAAAGCAGGAATACACATTCTATTCATTTCATTTAAATGAGCAATCGTTCTAAACAACTTCATATGTATTATTGTAACATCAAACACTTATAATCCAAGAACGGTCATGAAAATAAAAATATTTCACAGTGCGATACACAGAAAGTACTGATCGGAAAGGCTCAGTAAATGTATAGTGTTCAAAGTGAGGGGACCTTTCTCATTTTCATGTCCCTGACTATAATTCAACATGTAAACAGTGTGATTATCAGCAATGATGATGACTCAACTCATCTGCAGAATCTTGTCACGGACTCATAGGTGGGAAGATAACTCACAAGGCCTATCTTCGCTTGGAAGAAGTTATTATTTGTGGATGGTTCTCTGTCAGATGGTTACCAATTTTGCAATAGGAAATAGCTCACAAATAATTTGTTTAAATGAATGCCAGGTACTTATTAATTGAAATTTTTAACATGGTTGTTTTTGGTTTTTTTATTTTTTCAACAGGTCATCTGAAGGCTGTAGACAGAAATTTTCCTGTTTCACGATGTATGAAAAAGTCGCAAAATGTATGCTCCTGTTCACAGGCTTGTGTTACTTGGTAAGTTTAGATTCAAATTTGTCTGAACTCTTTTATGTTTCTGGAAATACAAAAGTAAAAAGAAATGAAGACAGTTGACACCTTTTAAGAACAATAAGCTGTAACAATTAAGATCCTTTTGTTTGTACATGTGGGTGGCTTTGTCTCCTTTATGGGCGTGACATGCCTGGTGAGTGGTGAAAGAACGGATGAAATGAAATTTATAAATTATAACTAAGAGAAGCATGTAAATGTAATTTCACCTAAAATTAGATAAACTGATTCTTAATATTTTTAGTTCAGAGAAAATTATTTTACTCAAAATCAGTTTTGATTTCAGTGGAAATGAAGTAGCTTTCATTTGTCTTTATTGAATTTATTTTGTTCTTTCACAGGTTTCTGCAGGTGTATTGTTATACATAGGAATCTGGGTGTTCAGCACATATGACCATTTTGATGAAATAGCAGATTCCTCTCTGACACTCTTCCCTGCCAGCATAATCTTGGGTGTTGGTGTTTTCATGTGCATCATTGGGATTTTAGCTGGTGTAGCAGCTTTTAAAAATGACAGATGTCTCCTTGCTGTGGTAAGATTGGAGTTGGGTTTTTTTAATCGATCATTTCATCCCCATAATACAAATATGATACAAAAAAATGGAACTATATCATTTTCATATATATAGGATTTCAATTGTTTGGCATGATAATAGTAATAATTGGTATATTTATATAGTGTACTGTCTCCCAAAGGAATGGGCTCTAGGCACTTAATTAGGGTTTAGTTAATCATTAAGGAATGATGATAGTAGGAAAATGTTACAGTGCCAGGCAATTAACAAGAATAGAAAAAAAAGATTGGTCACAGGGGATGGGGTGAGGATTGAACCTATGCCTCCAGCGGCAACACCGGCTTGCCAACAGCAACAGACCCACTCACTACCAGACTTTGCTGTCACCATTAGGGAATGCACGGGCGGCATATATAACCAGGCAAGTGATGAGGTCCCATGCTCCGCAGCAATGAAAAAGAGGAATGCGTCTAATCTCTAATGCCATTATGTTGCAGGGAGCTATCTTTGCGTTTCATTACAACTTTTGATGGTCTGTAGTGACTGAAAATTTTTTTATGATTTTTGTTTAAATAAATCATAACCCATTTTGCGAAATGGGGCACTATTTTAGACAGAAGTAATGGTAAACGAAAGATATATCAATTGCAAGAATTTCTGTGAGTGCACTCATTGACGTTTTGTTACTAAATTGCCATATACAGTTCTTTTTACTTGTATTATAGTTGGTTTTGTGTGACATACAATACAAGGTTGATGGGTGGTTTTTTCTTTCTTTTCTCATTTCAGTTTTTCTGCTTGATTCTTCTCGTCTTTATTGGTGAATTGAGCGCTGGGGCCCTTGGCTATTTCTACAGAAGCAAGGTAAGAGTAAAATATGGACCCATTACATTGAGTTAGTTTCCAGGAACTTAATGTTAAATTATGCTTTAGTACTCACTTCCCCAATTAATTTTCCTGAGTCTATTTTATCATTCATGGAAAGTTGTGATCTCTTTGGCATCTGCATAGAGGCTTGATGATGATTTTTGTTTTTAAAAGATAACCTAAATGACTCCTGGGTATTAAGGTGAAGTTTATATTTCAAAAACTATCATTTATATATATCCTTTAATTTTTAAGAGATTAGCTGGCCGAGTGGTTAGGACAACAGACTCTCATGACGAAGGTCGTGGGTTCGAATCCTACCACAGACACTTCGTTGTTTTTCTTGGGCAAGAAACTTTACTCCAATTGCCTCACTCGACCCAGGTGTAAAAATGGGTACCAGCTTACAGCTTGGGAAGTAATCTGCGATTGACCAGCGTCCTATTCAAAAGGATGACGCATTGTCACTCAGTCAGCTTAACGCTACAGAAACTGGGATAAGCATCGGCTCTATGGACCTCAAGGCTCGAAAGAACTTTACTTTTTTACTTTTAAGCTGTTGTGAATGAAATGACATGATCCATATCGTGAAATGCAGCACATTGTAAACAAAAAATATGACAAAGCAGATCATTTGAAGCATGACAGTGACAGTACTTTTGTTTTCATTTTAGGTTGAAGACATTGTGAGTGATGATTTGACAGCTGCAATCAATGGGTACAATGTGACTGTCAACACAGATCAAATTGACTACTTGCAGAAACAGGTAACTTTTTTCATTGTGATTTTAATTTAAAACGTTTCTCATTCTATGTTCGTTGAGTGAGTTTATTATTGTTATTCTCATAACGAAGCTCTTATGATGTGAAAAACATGATTTGTGAGGGCTAAACAGGCTGCTCCCATCAATTCATTTACAGTCACACATACCGTCAAGAGAGAGAAGCTTGGTGGGCCGGCAAAATATGTAAATATTCTCACGCTGAAGTTGATGCTCCTAACATTTTAACGAGACATAAAAGTCTAAACAATTGACAGGTGGTTTGGTAAACGCAATGTCACCTCTCACGTGGTTTGCGATGAACCTATGACGGTATGAGGTGAGACATTTGGGATGGATTGGCTGTTGACATTGTAGCATATATATATGTGTTATTGTGATCAAATGGTTTGTTGATCAGCTCACAACATTGATAAAAGCTGTTTTGGAGTTTACAATTACTATGGTGAAAAAATGACGCCTTAGTGAATTGTATTCCTATAATTTTTTAACGCAAACATGCCATGTACATTAAAACACATAACACAATTTGTATTAGCAACAATAGAATGAGGGATGGGTATGAATCTAGAAATCATTTATATTGATATGATAATAATGATGTATTTATATTGATATGATGATAATGATGTATTTATATTGATATGATAATAATGATGTATTTATATTGATATGATGATAATGATGTATTTATATATTATATGGGGTCTGAAACATCCACATAAATTGTGCTCTGCTACACTTCGCGAAATTAAGTTGTGCAATGAAAGTTGGACCATTAAATATCACACATTAATATAGAGATTGGTGATAAAAAATGTTTTTAAAAAATAAAAAATTATGCAACAAAAAAAAAGATTTATATGATGATAGGAATGCAGAATATTGGCAAAAATTACTGACTAATAGGCCCGATTAAAAAAAAAAAGACTTGGTTTTCAAGCTTTAAGAATTCTATAAAACATAAAAATTAATTGGGGTTTTTTTTCTCAAGACCTTGATCCCACTTTGCGGCACTGCAGCTGACGCCTGGGTTATTCCAGTCTACCCTCGGAATAGACCCTAAAGACATATTTCCCCCTCGGATGAATATAGGGAATTTATTTATTATTTCATTATTATTTTATTTTTTTTCATTATTTTTTTTTTTTTTAATTTTAAAGAGCCTCAGCGGGGGGTGGGGGGGGGGGGTATCCCGGTTTCCATAGTGTGAAGCAGACAGATTGACAATCTGTCACCGTTCTTGATACAACGCTGGTGTATCACAGATTAGTTCCCCTGCTGTAAGCTGGTACCCATTTCTATACCTAGTGTGAGGCAATTAGAGTAAAGTTCCTTGCCTTATAAAAATGAGGTAGCTGGAATGGGATTCGAATTTGTGACCCTCACCAGGTTAGTCTGCTGTCCTGACCACTCAGCCATCTCACCTCCAATTTAAAGTCATTGTAATTGATCTCATCTCATGGTCTTGTCTGGGCATCATATTAGCCATTTACTCTCCAACGTTGTCTGCTACATACTATCAAATACCTGTTTACAATCTCTTCCAGTTCCATTGCTGTGGTGTCAACAATGCGACTGACTGGATGGGCGCCACCAAATGGCATTCAGATCACCCCAAAACTGTGCCACAGTCCTGTTGTCGAATGGGCAAACATTGCAACGCCACCCTTGATCCTGAAGTCATATACACTGAAGTAAGAGTCCGTTGTAAGGTCCATCTTTAGGCCAGGGTGATTCAAGTGGTCAAAAGGCCCTGACAAGCGACAATGGTTATGGTCGGTTGGATAATCTGCACTTTGCTTTTGTAAAATTGTTTGTAAAACACTTCAGGTCATGACCAAACATGGCTGTGACATCCCTTATTTTAAATCTTAATTGATAACTCAGGGCTCTCAATTTTTAGTGAGATTCCTTGATTTTTGGGCAGTGTTCGTGGGCCTCCCACAATCTGAGGGAAAAATAAATTGTTAGCGCAGCGAATGCGAGCGGTCCGGTCCGAGCGTGTTTTGTTTCGTCACTTGAATTATCATTATTATTTTAGTTTGTGGTATTTTGTTTATAAAAATGCGAGTACACGATTCATTCTAGTATGCATATGATAAGTATGATCAGCTATTGAAATAGTCTAGTTGGTAGAGCTCGTTCGAATCGTCAGCGGTAATTGGTTAGGGTATCGCAGTGATGTTGCTATGCTGCGGACGAATTTCATATGTCAGCACCTATTCGCCTCTTACTCTAAATCTTGTCGGTGGCCTCAGGGGTTCATCTGCCGTAGTTTATTGTATGAATCGTGAACCTGACAACTGACAGTATTTTCTCACTGACTCATCATAATCATAAGAAAAGCCATGTTGTAAGCTGAGACCGATAATAATTCTGAGGTCTCGGCTATCTGCACTATGACAGAAGTGTCATAACTGCAAGTTTGATCAATCAAGTAATGTCCATATTATCGAGAAGACAGCCAATAGTAGTAGCATTTAAAATTGTAGCTATCCGAAGTTGAACAAACATTCCGTGTCATGGAAATTACAATTCAACTTTAGACATTCTGCTGTGATTTGCTTACTCTCATTTTCTCTTTTGCATGTACGTTTCCATCCTTTTTTAACACCCGCTGACGGGAATTTCAATTAGAAATCGATGACTGCTTGTAGACTTGATCCTAAATTCAGAGTCAGTGGTTATGAATATTATTAATGAAAATGAAACACGGATATAGGTACTGATTTTATTTGACCTAACTCGCATGTGGTCTTGTCTAAATATATTAGCCTGTTGATGAGGAAAACGGAACTGGTCTAAGGCGATCTTCAGCTATGATTATGTGATCTTCAGCTACATTGTACATCACAACTTATTTGATTTCTTCTCTTATGTTAGCTAGTGGGATAAAATACATTTTTTTTCTTTTCCTATATTTTGATAGTGTACAAAAAGTATAAAGTTTATGAGCCGTTACTACTGATGTGCCTGTGCACTATCAGGAATTGCAGGTAAGGCAATCCAATCACAATATTTGTAGATATCTTTGGTGATGAAACATAATTTTGTTTGTTTCACAGTATTCCTTGTAAGGGTTCAGACATGCTACCACATCTTCATTTTGATCTGGCCAAATCTTCTCTGACAGACTATTACCTATTCAAAGAATTTAATTACAACTGAGGTTATGCCTTTTCAAAATCGCATGTCTGCAAAATTTTGAATTAAGACCCCTGATTACTTGACAAGAGACGCAAGAAATCTATGGGCATATTATGGCATTGACCAGAGCATTTAATTCCTCTAAATTTGTCAAGAGAGTGATTTAATCATGGACGCACATGACTGTTTTCAGGATTGACAATCTATCAGAAGTTTGCTTGTCTCCAGATTGACTTCATCTGGTCTGGGGCTTTGCTTTTTAACTTTGATTGGTGTTGTTATCCAGGATTTCAGTGTCGGATCATATGAGTTCAAAGTTGATGTAACGAAAGATAATAGTGAAATTGTGAGTGCTGATTGAATGATTGATTGTTTGTTTATCAAGTCCTCATTATAGCACAGAAAGTAGTGTAGGTGCAGGTCCTGTGTCAATTTCTGAAGAGTGCAAATGAATGTAAATCGAAATGTTAATGATGACTGCTACCACTCATTTGTCTGATATTTATTTCTTCTCATCTGTGAATAACAGGGCTGTCTTGACAAGCTGGAAGATAAATTCGTTGACAATTTGGTCTACATCGCCGTCTCTGTGGTCGTCATGGCTTTGATTCAGGTAGGTGTCTAAACAATATTGATATGCTATCACAAGAATGATTCATTCTCTAAAGTACTCGACAAAATGGTTATAACGTGTGGGGGTTGGGGGGGGGGGGGTGTTGCGGTTTTACATCACTTGCGTTTGATCAAAACCAGATACCCTAATCAAAAAATGCTGCAACAACAAAAAAACAAGCGGACAGGAACTCGCTATATGCATGTATTTCTTTTTGATAGGACAAATTATAGGTGGTCTAGCCAAGTTTGGTGCTTTATCATTTACGGTACCAGCATTTTCTCGATTAAGTCCCTCCATTACCTCAGGTTTTTTGGAGCAATTCTCAAATGTGAGTGGCAATACGAAAAAATATATTGTGACTATAGCACTTGATCAAATGGTTTCAAATTTTGGTCTCCCAGACTCACTTCTAGTAATGCTAGACTCAAATCTAGCAAAATATATCTTGTCGCCGCCGTAAAATAATTCTAAAAGGCTACCCTACTGTATGTTCCCCATGGGAATTGAGAAGGAAGTTGAATGACACAGCTTGCTGGGGGTTAAATGATACTATGTGTGTGAGCCTGTACAAGTATGGGGATACAGTCTGTGCTGTAAACTCGGCATTTATTTCTGTGTAATTTGTTGACTCTATGCTAACTGACCAATTGCTCAGTGGGTAGAGTATCTGACTGCCACGCAGGCAACCCGAGTTCGATTCTCAGTCTGGGAATATATTGTTTAAAATTTAAAATCAAATTATCACATTTGTACTAGTACTAATATACACGTTGACGCATCCACACTGACAAAGTCATTTTATGAAACACAAAATTAGGATTAAAGATTCAATGCGACAATGTAATGAAGACAGGTGTTTTAAGAAAAGATGCGTATGGAATATGGGAACTTTAGTTTTTTTTATGCCAATGACCCAATTTTTTTATGACATTCCTCCCAGTTTTTGGCCTTGATCTGTACCTGTGTGCTGGTGTGCCGCACCAAGGACCAATTCCCCTATGTCGCTGTCGGAGAGCCAGTGGGAGGAGGGCTCAGGGTCTAATTGGTGACGTATCGTCTGGAATGGGATTGGTGGATCATTAATGTACGTGGGGGGCTCAAGAGAAAACTGACTGTGTTGTTTGTGTTTGCTATTTATTTAATGTCAGGTTGTTTTGTTGGGGTTTTTTTTTAAGTTCATTAAAAGTCGAAAACATTGTATTGTAAGTTATAGGTTGTTTGTAAAAGTGAGTAGGTTTTGGATTGTGGCTTGTCTAACTGGCATTACCATTGGACCTGGTTGCTCAGATTTGATATATCAGTCATAATGCTAGGTGTTTTCACAGTAGGGAAGAGGTAGAATATAGCGATGTGGTAATACAAGAAGACTGTGAGATGTGATTGTGTAGTTTGTTTCTGTTGAGCTCTTCATTTGTTTCTGTGTGATGATCAAATTTGTGTATCCTTGTTATTATAAGTATAAGACAAAAAAAACCACCACACCCAACAAATGATAAACCCTTATTATAGTAGTACACCTTTTCATTGTGTGTTCATTTCACGCACGGGAGGCCATGTTATTTCTGTGTTAAGGGATGTTGTGATACAAAACATTACATATGTCTGAATTTGATATTACAAGGGTGTGTTCAATGGAGCAATAATGTTTTTCTGTGTCTGTCTGATTTTCTTTTTCACCGCTTTATGCTGTCATTTTATCAGCTCAAAGGTAGATAGAAGGCCTGTTCATTTATTTTTTTCTCTTTCTTTCTTTCTTTTTTCTTTCTTACTTCTTTTTTTTTCTTTTTTTTCTTTTCCTTTCTTCTTTTTTTTTATTTTGTGGGCCCTTGGACATTTTGGAAGTCAATTGGAGGACAATGCCTTGCTGCATGTTATTTTAGGTTACAAAAATGGAAGTTGTGCTGGCATCTTATGATGATCATTTCATGAGATTATGTTTGGCTGGTGACACGAGATTACTATTTAAGTAGATTATGGCTATGACCTTCTGTCTGGTGACGTCATAGTTTTGTTTTGATTCCTAATTTTTGAAAATTGTTGTATTTGTGAAGTGTTTTGTTTTTTGTAAAAAAAAAAAGGTAATGCTCACACACTTTGCTCTCCGTTCCTCGTTTTCTATAATAACCATTCTTCCAACATTGTAATTGTGGTGCAGTTAAAAGGAGTATCAATAAATTTGTTTACTTGCTTTTCTGGGGTTTTTTTTTTTGTTTAGTTTTGGTCTTGACATTAATCTGTCAAGTCGATGATTGTAGCATTTATTTTAAAAAGTGTGCACTAGTGATCGTTGAACAGTTGACTTAATAGACAATTAGCATTTTGTAATTTTTATCAATGGAACATAAAAATTTGCTAGGTTTTTGTCGTTGCTAACTTCACCCTTTTTTAAAAAAAAACTGGACAAGTGAGCAGATCCCTGAGCAATCATTTAGTTTCTTTTGTGCACGCTCCAGGGTAAAAAATAAAAACAAGTTGATAATCAAGTCATTCCCCAGTCAATACAATAGTAGATATGTTGACTTGAGTAAGTGTTCGAAACGTAGCTGTTTCGTGCTGTCAACCATTGATGCTAATTTACATTCTCTATATTACTTTCGTTCCCCAGTCAGTTCACTGTCATGTAAAGTGACTGGGAATGTCGGGGTTTATGCTTCATTTGTTGCAGACTTTCATTGTATTGTTGAATGCATCATTAAAGACCATGTGATATTTATTTTATACACTTGTTTCTGTAATACGATTTTGTTTTTGTTAATCAATGCCGTACTTGTCCTTAATGTTTGTCATTTCTATTTTTGTAATTGCATTATAATGTGTCCAAATGTAAGGAGCAATTTGGTTTAGATAATGTGTGCAATTTATATAATATTAATACAAGTATTTTTACATTCAGAACAATGTTATATTCATTGAATGTCTGATGTGGTTTTTTTTGTCCAAATTATTTTTAGAGAAGTGAGTCAAATGTAAATGGCAGTAGTCATAATATAGTGACTCTATGATTTTCACTGACAAAAAAAAGGAATTTTTTCATTTCCAAGACATAGATAGTTTAAGATGACATCTCCTCTCCCCATCATTGTTAAATTTCATTTTCAGAATGGGTCCCCCTTCCCAGACTCACTTTGTCAATTTCTGGTATCACTGTCTTTGTGTATATTTGTTTTATGATAATGTTGTCATAATTCTTTCTTTCATTACACATTTTGTAAAGCATGACGTTTAAGGTACAAATCACTCATCTAAAGAAATGTTTTGATTTCTTTCTATTTATTATTGGTGGTAGTCAGGCCTGCCATCCATACAGATTTAATCTATATTAATATTACACGTCTTTTTATCACTTTCGGATTTCTTTTCAAATGATCCAGAATTTTTTGCATTCAAGTCGATGTCTCACAACTTATTTTCAATTACATTTTTTCCCTATTCAATCACTTGTTATTGTGCTCAAATGTTTCTAAAACTGAGCTAAAATATGCTACATTGTAAATACAAAAGCATGAAAGTATATATTTTTCTTTTGCACTCTAGTGAAAAAGATACCGATTTTTTCCCTCCAAATTTAGATGTTTTAATGAGAATAATATAGATTTCTCTTTTCAAGTGTGTGGCAGGTCTGAAACCTCATTATTTGCTTTAATCAATACCATGCATATATGTTTGAAGAGCGCTGGACTCAAAACACTAAACTTTTATTTTTGATTTTCAAGAACCAGTATGTGTGCACCATATGACCTGTTATTTGAGAATGGAGAAGTCCTTCATAAAAGATATATAAAAGGTGACATAACGCTTAGAAAAATGAACTTTTGGAATATTTCTATTTGATAAGTTTGCAAATTGAAAAATAAAATTTGATTTACAATTGATATGGTTTTTTATTTGTTGTTTATTGATTCAATTGTTTTGGTGTAAGACATGTAGAGTCAGTGCTTATCTGAGTTTCTGTGGCATGAAGCAGAAACAGTGACAACCTATCCACTGGTTTATCGCAAATTACTTCCCCAGCTGTCACCGGTTTCTACACTTGGGTAGTGTCAGACAGAGAAAAGCAGGATAACAACGCAATGATGAAAGTTGTGTGGATTGTGTAAAAATCTTAACCTCTTGGCCTTGAATGTGACATTCCAAGTGTCAAACCAGTCACACTTTTGTTACTTTTTTACAATTGGGGCTATACCATTTTCCTTCTTTTTTTTCTCTTTTTTTTCATACCTCTGGAAGCCCTCATTTCTTCAAATTTGACGTTCTAGTTTTTGTCAGTTGTTTAACACTTGACGCTACGCCATCATCTTTTCTTTTTCACTGTTTTGATGGCATGGAATTTAATTGTCTGAGTGTACCGTCTAACGCTAGAGTATACACGGGTTGATGATGAATGGCACATGGTTCAGCGAAAATTCGAGAGCCGAGAGCATAAATCAAGGGAAGAAAACCTGGGATACTCAATACATTTTAATGATTATGTCCCTTGGAATCTAATTCTATAATCTTGTTTTGCACACTGTACTGTGTAAGTGTGGCATAGTCTCATCGAAGGTGGCACCTCTGCAGCAATATTCTTTCTTCTTTCATGCATGCCAGCATAGTCAATGACTTTGTTGTCGATTTTGTTCTATCTCAGCGAGAAAATAGAAATGAATTCAGGACTAGAAAAAGACATGCATTCAATGGCCCCCACTGAGCTAGGCTCGTTGACATTTCGTGAGTGATGTATTGTCATTTTTATTTTCCCTTTGCATCACTTAGAAAAGTGGCATTAACTTTCTTTTTTTAAATTGTCATTGTTTTATTGTTGATTCAAGACTGACATAACTAATTTCTCGGGAAGTCTTGCATTGAATCGTACGAGAGTAATATTATGTTTGTTAGCTGATGAAGGAGAAACCCGAAACGTTCTTTGTTTTGTTACCTTTTTTTTTTTTTGCATGCCTTCTAGCCTCTATTCATTCGGGTTTGTAGCTTATGGCAGCCCTCATTCCTTAGATTCCCGAGAGCAGTATGAAACTTAACAATGGATTCTGGAAAGGAACTCCCGAGAATGTTACGACAATGGCCGCTAAGGTCAAGATGCGTTTTCTAGGAGCACCTCATCTTGCGCGTGAACTACCCTTGTTGTATTGTTGCCTTGTTGTTTTGTTTTGTTTTTCACCCCAGCTATTACACTATCTAGCTAGCTATCTATCTATATAATATGTTATGATATACTGGTAGATAACATCTTGGGCTGGAACTAAAACAGCCAGCCAATCAATGATTGAATGAATGCATGTACCAAGGGAGGAATTGGTCACCACCACCACCACCATCTCTATCACCGTAAAACCACCATTATTATCACATCACTACCACTACCATCATCACTTTTCCTTCAAACTACTTTGCCCCTGCCCCGGGGAAAAGGGGGGGGGGGGCACTGCATGAGCTGTGATATATCTAGACCCCATTTACTTTCAGTTTACCGGGGGGGGGGGGGGCAGGTGACTATTTTTTCTTTCCCCTCTCCAATCCAATTGTCATCAATCATCATCTGATCGAATATACTCCTCAGACGTTGATGGAACGCCAGATCTTCCTGTCCTTCATACAGGTCTTCAGCTCGCTCGCAGTCAGACCAGTGTCTTTCCTCAGCAGGTCTACGTAGCTGAGCTGGCTGTTGTCCTCCACGTTATGAATGTTGCCCTTTTGTCAACCCCTGCACCTTCTAGGCCAATAACCACACGTTCTAAATAGGCCTAGGCCCTACATATTTCTTATAAAAACATTTGATTCGTCACTCACCACACCAATTAGAAATAATTAGGATGCTTTCTGGTGCGCGCGTGTGATAAACGTGTCAACACAGACACGTGTGCAAACATAAAGGGGTTATCGGTGGGTCAATGTTATTTATTGCGATTACCACAACCCTTCGCGGGATGCGTCGCGTCGAGAGTAGATAACTTTCAGGGGAGCGGAAAGCAAAGTCCGTGATAAGACAGAATGGTTGTTTTTACGTACAATGCATGATGACTTGCGACATCACGGTCGTGGTGAGATCTTGTGATGAACTTTGAACGATGAACGTTTTTGTTTTGTTGACTTCCCGTCCTAGCAAGGTGGATGTGAAGGCAGTTACAATACGTGGGTGGCTTTGTGTGCGTGTGTACGTGTGTGTGTGTGACAACGCCAATTTGAAGTCAGAATAATATTTCTTTAAAAAGTCAATCTATCACTGTCCACTGTCCATCACAAATATATATATACATATACGTACACAGAGAGAGAGAGAGAGAAGGGGGGGGGGGAGGGAGAGAGAGATTTTGCAGCGTTCTTTTGACCCACGTAGGTGTCTATGGCAAAGAGGTTAGGCTGTTGGGTTTCAAAATCATGAGGTCTCGAGTTCGAATCCTAGCTGAAGCTACCGCCGATGTAAAGTCCTTGAGAAAGACTCTCTTCACATTTTTCCCCCATTCGTGAGAATCAGCCAGCTACAGAGGGAGATAATATCATGGTCAGCCTGGCAGTGGCAGACTACTCCATTGTATTCTCCCTGGGGAGTTGAGATGGATATTGAATAGCATGCAGGGAGATAT
>JARFNW010067804.1:0-13625 GCA_031763155.1 Dirona albolineata | reverse complement strand
CCCCCACAAAACCAAACAAACAAACTTGCCTTTACATCTAAGTCCCTGTGAGCTGCTTTACTTAAAGCTTTCTCAACCGTTGTAATTGGCTCACGAATCTCTGAAATGGTTTCTACCAGGAAAGCAGCCAGACCATGAACGTCTGTGTGGATAAGTTTGAGACAAGGCATGATGTGAACCATCAGAGATGGCCAAACAGATTCCCACATGATCAGGTTGTGTAGCAAAGTCTGCATTACTTTCCTACATAGAAAGAAGAAAAAAAAAGAATAACCAAAAACCAACATTCAGGTTGTGTAAAAAAAAACCCAAACAAAAAAACAAACTCCCAAAAACAACATACAAATATAAAAGCACTAATTAAAAGCTGTCTTCAATGTCATAAAAAATACAAAACGGCAAATTCAGCATTATCGATCACACTCAGCCAATGTATACATAAGTGGATGAGTCTTTCAAATACATACCTGAAAACATTTTCCCCCCTTCTAAACAAGAATCCAAACTGAGGCAGAATGCAGACTAGTACCTGGCTACAACCAAGATGACACTTTTTTTTAATGGATTCGACTCGATGAAACATGCCTCAATTTTATTTTATACTAACACAAAATACACACTTCCTGAGGACTTTAGATCTTTGGCAACATGTGGGATTATTTTGTTGCCTCCGGATCGAAAGCATAAAAAAGAGAATTTATTAAAGCAAGATAACAGATCATGAACTTTACCTGCTAGCCTGATCTGAAACACACATAGAGGACAGAATGAGAAGCAGTTGTTCCATAATGAATTCCAGGTCCATCATTTCCTCTTCATTTTTACAGTCTGCCAGCTTCTTTGTAAAACTAGAGAAAAAAGATTTAGTTAAATAAAAATACAAAATAAATATTGTCACCTGTGCTTTGAAATATATATTTTAAAAGTTCAATTTCCCTATTTAAAAAACCAAAAAACCATCAAGAATTTGAATCAAACTCATTCTCTTTGAAGGCTATCAAGTACTCACCCCTCAACGTAGGTGCAAAATTCTACACAATTGGGCCTGATCAGATCCAGTTGCTCATCATAGGTGTGGCCAGCATCACAAACAAATTTTATCAGTCGAGACCAGTAGAATGAACTTTCGCATGTTAACTTGTCAGGCTCGATTAAGGCTCTGTACAAAAAAATGCATATATAATCAACAAATAAATAAATAAATAGATATTGAAATGAACTGGTCTTTCATATTTCTTTTCGCAGCGTCTCTTCAAAAAGTATGAATGTATAAATGGACATAGTCAGTGACACATATTGATTCTTAATGTGTGAGGTAATAAAATGGACGACGTTCATAATTCTTTTTCCTACAAATTTACAAAGCCCATCTAGATGGAAAACCACAGCCTTTATGTTTTGTTGCACAAGAGTAGACACTACACTAACATTGAAAATTGCACTGGTCAGAGTAACTATGAAGGGTACAGCTGTGCATGGTGCTCAGTAATATATGCTTGATATCTCAATCTTTTAGATGAAGCCAAAAGTTTTCAGATATGATGGGGCGTAGGGGGAGAGAAATCAAATATTATGTTTAAGCAAATTTTGAAATGTCACAAAATTATTTTAAGCACTAACTTTTCATTGATGATATCAAATTTCTGGACCAAGTCTAAAATTCCAGAGGTTTTCATCATATTAACCAATGCCTTTTCGCATGTTTCAACACAGCTCTGAACATCCAATCTGTTCAAAAGTTCCAAAACATTTCCTTCACATGCAGTCAGCCATGCTTGGAGAATTTTCGTTGAAAATGATGTCCTCACGGCCTCTGGGTTGGGGGGAACGAAAAAGAGGAATCATCTTAGAGTAATTTATACAACTTTATGTGGAACTGGCTCATGTTAACTCCTTTTTTGTTGTTGTAACATCAAATTAAAATCACTTTTGCCAAATGGCATGAAATGAGAACCACCATTAACAGAGATGATGATTTTCAGTAAATTTTCTGATGATGGGGATGAAAAGTTCAGCATATTTTTGGGGGGTTTTTTTCAGATTGAATTTAGCTTCCTTGTGCTTTCAAAAAAATTTTGTCCCAAAAAACTATCCTTTGGGTGATTTTTAAAATTCCTATTAAGAAACATTTTTAAGTGATGTTTTTAAAGTCTGACAAGGTAAAAAAAATTACTGTAAAAAATGTATGAATACGTAAATATTGTAAATAAATTATACCAGATCTATCATTTAGGCCATCCTGAAGAAGCTGAATCCTTTGTTCAATTTTCAAAGCACGCAGCGGAACCTTCTCAGCAATGACAGAGTAAGCTGTAGACCTCACAGTATCCTTCACATCATGGGTTCTTTCCAGAATGACAGGAAGTGAGGCAGCAGAGGGAACAAGGCAGGTGAGGACAATTCTTCGCACTTCTACGTTCGGATCCCTGGTCATCAGGATCATGTAAGCTGAATAAATTGAAGAAAAGAGAAATTAATAATGAAATAAAGGCATAAAAATGACCAAAAAAATAAGATTATAGTTTTAAAGCGAAAAGTAGAGAATGTGCCATAGCTATACCGGGCATATCAACCTAAAATTCTGAAAATTTTGCTACAGCAGATGGAGAAACTTGGGGATAAAAAAACCACCAACCTTAAAAAAAAAAAATTTCAAGAGAAAAATAAAATAGCAGGAGTTGTTAAGTCCCACATTATTTGGGGATCATTGGTAGGCCTGCTGTATTTACCTTTTGTGACAGGGCATGACTCGTCTACTGGATTTTGTAATCTTGACAAGGCAAGTACTGCATGAACTCTGACAGCAGGACACTTGTCCCTCAACCTCTCAAGCATGCATTTGTAGATATCATCGTACAGACAGTCATCAATCTGGGCACCTTCTCCAAGGTTTGAGAGCAGACGAGAAATCAACTGGCAAACTCGGAACCTTACCCCCCTATCTTTGGCGCTATGAACCTAAATGAGAATACATGTCAAAATAATATAAAATAAAGTGAGAATATATATCAATATATATATACACATTTCAAAACAATATAAAATTTATGTAACAAGTTCGGAGGACAGCCTAACTTCTCTTTGTGTGTTGGCCTATTCTTACATGATACATAATGAAGAACTGAAAAAGTAAAACAAATGTAACTTCATTTACTTTTATGTAAATCATGAAATCTAGACACGACCCAAACATACATGGAAATTAAATACTGTTAGTATAGCGCTGAACGCGAGCATGAAACATTGGTCCACGGATTGTTGACAAGCAGGTGATCAGCCAACTATGTCTTATTAGTCTTGATTGATACATTATTTAATTTCTTTTTTGTCCACAGTCTGGCCAACAAACAAATCAATGTTGCCTTTGGGTCCCTTCAGCTATGGACAAATAGTGGGAAAATTGTGTCCTCGAAAGCAATGATGCAATGAAGCTAAAAAGAATATTATAATACTTAAATTAATACAAGAAGTAAAAGAACATAAGTCTTAGTTGAGGATAAAATATAAAAGAAAAGGACACATGTGTATTCGGAAATGCTTACACCTACATTGGATAAGTCAAAATCTTTTTTTTTTGCCATCTCCATACCTTTTATCTTCACTGTGTCCAATAATGATTCAAATCTGAAGTAGCGTTTACTAAAAATTATTACTTTTATATGTTCCAAACACCTTGGATTAATCTCTTTCTAGTATGTACTTCACATAATTTACTCACTTCAAGAAGAAATTCAAAGAGTTTCGTCAGCAAAGGGTGCATTTCATCATCATCCTCATCTGACAAGCCCTCCTCTTCACTTGATCCATTCACACTCTTGCCTTCACTCGTTTTCTTTGCTAAGTGTGCCACAGCCTTCGCGATAAATTCTATGGTTTTTTCCACTGCTTGTTCTCTTTGATAGACTACCATTGGGTGTTTGATCAGATACAAGAATTCCGTGACAAAGGCATCAAATGGTATCTGAGAGAAGATGAGACAATTTCTAGTGAGCAATTCAATATAAATCCAAGACAAAATGTGTTAGAGATTTCCTGAAAAAAAAGGGAAAGATGGTAGACTATGCTAGCCCGAAAGTGGTGGGAGATGTCAGGCGGAATGTGTGTGTGTGTGTGTGGGGGGGGGGGGCACATAAAAAAACTTAAAAAATTATTACAGGTGATGTAGAAGAAAGAAATTTAAACCAGAAAGTCGAAAGAAATGCTATAGAAAGTTTTAAATTTTTTTTTTTACAATAAAAGAATAAAAAATAACAAAAATCATAAGTAGAAAGCATAACAGTGGATGGATAAGTACAAGAGTAAAAGGATGAGTTGCAAAGTGTGCTAGTGAGGTTGAGTGAAGAGAGAGGAAGAGAAAGAGCTAGGCTATACCATTTTCCCCCTTTTTTCATATCTTCTCTTTGGATTTTTAGTTTCTAACAGCCCTCATTCCTTAGATTTTTTCAAAGAGGCCCATAGAGCCTTACAAGTGCTTATTCTCGGTTACCAAGGCATGAAGAGGACAGAGTGACAACGTCACCCTTCTAGATGGGACGCTAGTTTATCTCAGATTACTTCCCTAGTTGTAAGCTGATACGCTTTTTTAGATCTGGGTTGAGTGAGGCATTTGGAGTTAAGTTTCATACCCCAGAAAAATAACAAGGTGACTGAGATAAGGTTCGAATCCATGACCCGCCATGAAAGTGCAATACTGTTTCTTTATGGAAAGAACTAAAATTTAGTCTAAATACTAATACATCATCTTCATGTATGTACATCATTATTATAAAACGATTAATGAGAAAGTTTGAAAATACATTCTCTTTGATATTTATATATAGGAAGAGGATAGGTGCCGGGCCCGGGACGTATCCTCCAGGGATAGGCGCCAGGCCTGGCACGTATCCTCCAACCCTACCTGGAGGATAGGTGCCAGGCATAGGAACTAGACTCACGATCACTCAAGTGCTTCAGTCATTTTTCGTGGTTTTTGAGAAAACTGGATAAAACTTATTTATTGTCTAAGTCTAAGTCGCTACGATGAGATATAGGTGAAACGAAAAAAAATAATTTAAAAATAGTTTCAGTTTCCTTTGAGGAAATGCCTTGATATTTCCTCACCAAGTAAATATGGTCCACAGATTTGTGTTATGATCGTGACGGTATGACACTTTTACTTCTGTCACCCCCCGGACATAACTCATTCCAGTGCCTTCATTTAATTTTTACTTGTCATCCCCTGGACTGAACAGTTGATATCTGTCATCGCTTGGATAGACACGCCTGGCACCTATCTCCAGGGATAGGCGTCGGGCCCGGCACGTATCCTCCAGGGACGTATCCTCGGAGGATTGGTGACGGTCCCGGCACCTAGACACTTCGATTTATATATTATGGGTTCCAGTAAGATGGACCATCCACTTCTGAAACTTCTCCCTGTGGGAGTCCCACTGCTGTCAAATGAAGTGGATGAACTCAAACATGATATTAATATTATGCAACATGATGAACGTAAGTCAATTGATGAACTTACTGAGGAGTAAAGTTGACAAAAGGCCTGTATCATCTGATGCTGGTTCTTGGAGTCTTGAACCTCAATGAAGAGGCTCTTTAGTGAGTCGAACGACATCTTTCACTTTAATCTGGATTTGTTATGTGACATGAAAATATTTTAATATTATAATATTAATAATGAATAAAAGAATATAAGATCTAAAAGTAAAAGTCGTGGCAAATTATGCTGAAGTCTGAAGTGAAGTCGTCTTGTTATTGTTTCCACCATCTACACACACCTTCTTCATCTAAGTCTAAGTCTAAAAAAGTAAAGACTAAATTTAAAATATATTTGTAAGTTAAGTTAAGAGTAAGAAGAATAAGAAATATAGGCTGCAAGGGGTCTCTTCTCTTAGTCTAGACTAATCTAGAGGAGAAGGCAAGGGGCTAAAGGAAGAGGTATTGGTCCATTTTTCGTCATCTTGTCCTTGTTTCTTTGGTAAAAACTCAGGATAGACTTCAATTTCAATATTTTAATCAAAATCAAATTCACAACTGACACTGACCACTGACAGTACTACAGTACAGTCACTCATCAGTACAGTACACAGTACAGACAGTGACAACTGAACTGACTGACGACACTGGTGGCTGGTGGATAAGTCAGGGTTGAATTGAGATTAATGAGATCTTTATTAATTGAAATATAGACTGCAGGAGCATAATAATATCACTATGATATATTGTGCATTCTTGCCTCTAACAATAAGCAAAATCTTAATGTATATCTAGATATGAGGATAATAATAAAAAATATAAAAATAGGTTTGCCTTGTTTACGTTGTCAAAAATACAACCAGAGCACCCACCGCTTTGACTTTTGAAATATCCGCCCATTGGGCTGGGCAATATCCGACTTGACTAATTACTCGATACTCGATACCAGAGACAATTCTCTGTGATGAACATTATTTTTGTCAAAGAACAAAAATACAAGTGAGGGTAGACTTCTGTACAACGACAATAGGATTATTGACGAATCAATCGACGCTCCACTTTGTTGATTCTCAATCAAAATATCTAATGGGTCCTACTCTGATAATTTTATTTCACTTATATCTATTCAAATTTGAGTTATTAAAACCTCCACTCACTTGCGCATTGGACGTAACAAAAAACCAATTTCTACTAACTTTTCATACCGTTCCCAAATACAATAAAACCGCGAATCAAACAAACGAAAATTACAACAAAGACAAGCAGACAATCAGAACGAACACATTTAACCATTGCATTCGTCATAATTATATTATTATAAAGCATATACAGGGGATTCTTGTTCGCAGTCAGTCTTGAAAAAGTTGATAGTCAAATAATACAACAAGTAATCGATGATTATAAAAGGCAAATAATGCCCGATCAATTACCGCCCGGCCAAGCAGTGAAGTCGTTGTTTAGCACACTCGCCTTATTACTATTTCACAATTTTGCATGGGTTTGCCAAATCCTAAAAAAAACCCCAACTAAACTTTATTATTTTAGAAGAGCTTTATCAACATAACGTATAGGCCAAAACCGTTGGATGGGTTTTCCATTTCCCCGAGGTCGTTCTATTGTGAGTGTAAAGGACCGTGACAAACAACTTTCCAATGGTGAATAAGGAATCTCATGATTTGTTTTCGGTATTTCTCGAATAGCAAAGTCAAGTTGCTGGGGAAAACCTTCTAACGATCTTGTCCTATTAGTAGACCCTCTATAAAACATAAGTTATTCATAAGTAGTGAGAGAGAGAGACCCGTCTTGAAATGTAATACGCTTTCTCTGTGATTACCGACTTAATCCAATCTGGTTATTGTGAATCCTTTGAGTACGAGCTAAAGATTAATAATAACCGAGTCTTTACAATCACCAAATTTGCTGTTTTTAATTTATTTAAATGTTGCCATCTCTGTCTCTGGGTCTGTCAGTATTAATGTGAGTGTTTGGGGACTTCTTAGTGGGGGCCCAGTGCACAGCCATGATTAAACCCCTATATATACACTGGGAAGTGAGTGGTGTGGTGATGTCACACTACTAGGCGGTTCATTCAACAAGTTAGCTGTCAGGGTTACCAGAATACCAGTGCTATTTTTTTAATTAACTCTAGTGATCTAGTAGTGAGTGAAATGCAAAAAATGCAAAAAATGCAAAAAATCTAGTGATTTCTCTATAAAAACAGAAACAAATCCGTAATAGCTCAATCTGAGATATAGGGCCTATTTACTACTTTGGTCCTATGATTTAGCTTTATTACGTTATTAATTATTTAACTAATAACTAAATTATTCTCCTTTGGCATCATATTTTATCACATAAAAACCCAAACATATCTGACCTAGTTTGTGGCCACTGTATTTGTATTTAAATCGTTATTTATAATTTGTTTTTATTGAAAAATTTTAAGTTTAACTTAACTTACATCTTTTTTGTGAACAACAATATTGTTTAACAAAAATGATGAGTTTCTAATGCAAAATCAAGGCCATTGACAATTTGAAGTTGAAAGGGATGAATTGATTCACATATATATTACATATATAAAAAACTACACTCAAGAGTTTTAGCAGAATTAGGACTTACTCCTCAGGTATCGAGAAATTGTTTAGCTTTTCCGAAGTTGTGATTAATCAGAATTTATGAAAATGGTGTGGAGAAACCGTTTTAGTGAGACTTCAGTTCGAGATCAATATTCACTACAGTGAGACATTCTCATATATTGCTTGTGATTATTGATAGTAAATGACTGTCAATGTTGTTTCTTTTTTTTTCCTGTTAGCTGATTGTCATTTGTGAAAACAAATCTCCAGAGTTGCACACTTTATTTAATAACATTGAACTCATTCCTGTTCTCTTTTACTTTCAGCGTGCAGCTATGTTGCTGAGCGTATCCGCCGCTGCTGTTCAAAAAGCAGTGAGCAGGAACCTGTCAAGCCCTTAGCTGAACGCACCTGTGCCCTCAGAGGCAGCAACAAGACCAATAATGGAGGTAGTGAAGCATGTCCACCTACTTGTACACTTGTGCTCAAGAGTCATTCTGAACCAAAAGATAAATAAAAAGAGAGAAGAAAAGGAAATTAAGTGTTATTTGCTCCTCCCTCTTCATGTAAATGTAAATAGTGAATTTCTATAGCGCTCAACTTCCACCCTGGAGTGCTCAGCAGCGCTTACAATGTAAAACAATTATACGATACAATATGTAACAGAGCAGACGTGATAAGATTAAATAAAAGAATACAATTAAAAACATCGAGTACGAATTAAATGAGGGTGAAAATACAATAAATTATATAATCAGGGGTAGACCAAAGAAAGTATGGCAAGAAACAATATCAGAGATGATAGAAAAGAGGGGATGTAGGTATTTGGATGCAAAAAGGAAGACTCTGGATAGAGATCAATGGTGAGAGTTCCTCCGCACTTAACCTTACACCGAAAGGTAGAAAGGAAATGATAAAGAAAGAAAGAAGAAAGTAAAAAATTTCAAAAACATTGACAAAAAAAGTCAGTTTTTAAATTTCTTTTAAAAATATCAAAGTTTTCACTCGATCGAGTTGCAAAACTAATTTCGTTCCATAAGATGGGAGCTGATATGCTAAAAGATTTGTTTTTAAAATTAGAATTAAAGCGTTTGACACACATTAACAACAGGGTGTCTGATGATCGCAGCGAGCGGTCTGGTTTATATGGTTCTAAAAGTTTGTCTGAATATGATTTTTCATTGACAGATCATTGTCAAGAACTACTCCTAAATTACGAACATTTTCAGATGTTGTGTTAATTTTAGTACCATCTATATTAATTGAATCGCGTGACATATTTACAGTAAGATTTCCTATAAAATTTTATAATTTCATTTTTTTTTTCATTAAGTTTTAATTTATTACTAGTCATCCAGTCTTTCAAAATTTTAATACATTTTTAAACATTACTAATCATTCATGTTCATTGTCAGGGGATAGGGGGAAATAGAGCTGAGTATCATCAGCATACATATGACTCGAGTTATTTTTAGGGTACTGTCTTCTTCACTTTTAAAAATTATAATCAGAGAATGGACTAACATGAGAAACACTTAAACAACTTGTCTGGCAATGTTTTATTATACTGTATTCTCATCCTCTCTCTCCGTTATCTTTTATGGCCCTATGTTCAGAATCCAGCTTGGAGATAGTAGGAGTAATAGCCATTCATATTTATATTTGAGGTGTGGGTGCTAGACACTAAACTCAGCATGTGTTCAAATCCACTTTTGGCTTTGCATTATTATTCTTGGGCAAGATCATGTTTTACTTCAATTATCCTGTTCAACCCATGTGCTGAAATGGATGGAAGTGATCTCTGAGATAAACCAGCCTCCTCTCCAACAGTGACAAATCATTACTTGGTTGGCTTCACACTACAGAAACTAAGATAAACCACTGACTGTACGGGCAGTACTTTGATACCCATAATGCTTTTACTGTTAAAATACATTGTTATTGTTTTTATTTTTCTATCAGAAGGTGTTGTAGTGTAGTGTAGTACAATCTGTACCTACCACAAGCCTTTTTTTTCTCAAAATTCTTTCCATTCCCTTGAGCTCATCATTTTAAGCTAATGTTTGAAAATCATACATTCCAGGTCCACAGAAAGATGGACATGTGCCTTATACAACGGGACAAGATGACCTGAAGAACGGCAACAATGGGAACTCTGGGAAATATTGGGATGTGGACCAAAAGTCCAAACTTAGTTAAACTTGTCTGGATATTTACATTCTTAGATGGGTATTGTTTTAAATGGTCACTTCTACTTGGTTAGGACAGCTCAAAGTGATATTATCTAGATGAACTTGTATATGTTATTTAAAGATGATCAAATAAATATTAAATTCTTCGTATGAAATAGAAAGGGCGAAAATTGTGCCTGAATTCCGGCTTGACCTTATATTGTGGTTCTAAGCAGATTTTAAAATATTTCTTTCTTCATCAAAAACCTGTGGTAACTTTTAATATGTTTGTTCTGATTTTTGTTGTTGTTTTGTTTATTGTTCCATTTCTCTTTATTCAGAAATCTTGATTTTTCAGTTATTTAAAAAAAAATTAGATTAGATAACTGCTCGTATTGTCATAGTACAATGGCATATCATGTCTTGATGGAGTAAATCAAGCTGTAAAGAGATAAAGTAGATTAAGCAGTAAAGAGATAAAGTAGATTAAGCAGTAAAGAGATAAAGTAAATCAAGCTCCCGTTACAAGAAATGTAATCAACCAGTGCAAGCTTGTTATTCTTTAGAGAAGCTAATAAGGTTTTTTCTTTCTGTCACAAGTTGAAGAATTTTGTCATGCACAATGGTGTATATATTTGGAAAACGAATGACGACTTGAGCTGAAATATTTTAAAATGAAAACAAGGCTTAAATCTGATAACAATATTTTTTACCATTTCTCATTGGACGCATGACTCAATTCTTATTCTTAGACATGCAAAGGCAAGGCAGCTTTTTTCATTAAAAGATGTGATAAAAATACTCAATATTTTTTACTTTACTTCATAACATTGACAATTTGGTTACTCAAAATGTTTATTTTATTTGCTAAATAAAAATTAAATTATCACCTAACCGCATTGTATTGTGAAAGTTATTCCATAAGAAGCAACAGTTTGCTGATACTGATATATAAAATAACTTAGTGCCACCAGAGAATGGGCAGTAGACGTGGTGGTGCAAGGCGGGGTTTGCCTAAGTGGTGACTGTCTGACGCAAGCCTATCGGAGATTGGTTCCCTAGCTGTCAGCTGGTCTGTCTGATGAAGGCCTATCGCAGATTGATTCCCTAGCTGTCAGCTGGTCTGTCTGATGCAGGCCTATCGGAGATTGGTTCCCTAGCTGTCTGCTGGTCTGTCTGATGAAGGCCTATCGGAGATTGGTTCCCTAGCTGTCAGCTGGTCTGTCTGATGCAGGCCTATCGCAGATTGATTCCCTAGCTGTCCGCTGGTACCATTTCTACATCTGGACCGAGTGAGGGAATCAAAGATGAGCATTTTGCCCCAAGATAACACTAATGTTGAAAACCAAACTCAAACACACGTTAGTGCTTTAGATTTGTTTGTCATCTGTTCCTTTTAGAACCATGATTAAACAGTGTAGGGACCAGCTCTGTGTCTGGCCGAGGACATTGTACAAGGCAGTAAACCTTGACCCAGGTAAAACGTATCCAGGTTAAGTGCAATTATGTGCCCCACTAGAACACATGGCCTGATACAGTGTTGGAAAATCTATGGATCAAGATTTTGAAGGCAAACTGGGAATCAGCCCACTGTGCAAATAAACCTTTATGACACAAGAAGCACTACACTGTTACTGTTAAATATACTCATATCAAGACCGGACAACATGATTTTGTGGCCTCAGGTGTTCATACAACAGCTATAGAAACGGGACATTTTACCCTCCACACACAGGAACTTGCCGAACAAGAACCGCCCAGTTCAGAAGAAAAAAACAACTTGGTTATTGATTTCTATGGTGGGGGTGGTACAATGTTTTAACCAAGTCGTTTCCTGGGGTGGTATGCCTATCTTCAACACAATATGGGGTATTTCATTTCAGTTTTAGGGCCCGTTTGTGGGGTGGGGTGATCAGTGGCGATATTGCGGCACAGGTTGAGACTTTCTTCTTCTTTTATCGTCACAAACACCCTGGGTGTATTTCCCTTGTTGTACACATAATGACCAGGGGATTGTACAGGCTAAGATATCCGTGATGTTTTCAGTGTACGATGGTATGAAAAAACAAGGGAAACTACAGACATGTAACAGAACAAAGAACATTTCGGGTCTCCCCTTCATCAGCAAACAAACGTACTACAAAAAACACAAAACACAAATGTACGATGACAATGGTATATAAAATGACATAACAGCAGTTATTCAACAACAGGAGACATTTTGAATTTCACGTTTATTTGTTTTAAATCAACAAGCTGGTCAGCATCAGTTAGGGGTATCGTATTTTCCTATATTATTATTGGTTTTCTTACAATACATTAAGAAGACCAGCATCAAACATGGTAACGGCTCACTATCGTATTGGCATTTAGAACACAACGATTAAATTCATTTGTCGTCATTTTCTGTATTATATAATATGTCACTATCTTTTTAAACGGTCGATGTTGTTGTCTTAGGAGGCCTGTTCGGTGTCCACGCGTCTACAACATCCTACAGTAACAGCTTGAGGGAACCCATTGTGTGACCCATTTCAGTTTTGACCACATTTGATTCTTGTAGCAGACGGCCAGGAAAGTTATTTTGGAGTAACGCCTCTGGCATGTTCCTTGGGTGGCACAGGTCGAGGTCAGGATCGCACATTGCCTGGTTGGGGTGGGGTGGGTGGGTGGGGGGGGGGGAGATAAATTTGGGGGACCCTCATTAGCTTGGGTATTATGAGACTCAAGGAATGGGAAATCAAACACTGAAATATGCATGCAATATATATATTGACAAAGATAGAATTAACCAAAGTAATATAAAAGTGCATTTTAAAAGGGTTTAATTTCAAGATGTTTTTGATGGCTCTAATTATTTAGAATTTAAGATATCTTGTATTATCGTAGTCAGTGAATTATGATATCTAATAATATTTTGAGCAAAGGGACGAACAAGTCATTTCTGACTTATTTCATGGGGGTGTGCCACCCGTGCCAATCAACTCTAATCTCTGTCAGCCCGTAAAATATAAATGCCGTCGGGTTGACACATCCAAACGGCGGGTGGCTATCACAGTCCGTTGGTTTCAATGTTTGAGACAGAGGCTAAGTTAATGGGTTTACCTGCTAACTTTTAAGCAAGTCGTGTGTTTAATACATAATTTTCAGTGATATTGAAGAGCAAAACATGGATTTGATTGAAGCGTGTAATTTTGTTCATGCATTACCGGTGGGACAATAATGATCTTACCAACAGTCGCATCTCTTGATAAGAACAACTGGCCATACAGGACAACACCACTGTTTTTCACCATGGTGGTTTTGGAAACAGGGCAGACGGACATTGGTGCCTTTGCACCCATAATTCCACTTGAGGGGACAGTACTTCCTGAATGGGGAAAGACGTATTCATATATATATATAT
>JARFNW010067693.1:0-13626 GCA_031763155.1 Dirona albolineata | reverse complement strand
TAATAATAATAATAATAATAATAATAATAATAATAATAATAATAATAATAATAATAATAATAACAATAATAACAATACTGCTTCTTTACTTTCATCCCATTAGGGAAATTCGTTTTACAGATGTGTATAAAAAATGACATGTATGTTATAAGTCATAAGATATGGAGCATCACAGTATTGAAATGAATACTAATACAATAATATATGTAAATACTTATCTTCAAGGTATATTAAAAAACAAGTATGTTATGATAATAAATAAAGTCATATCATGTTAAATATCTATCAGAGAGATCATTGTTGTGGGTTAATAAAAATTGTTTTATAATCTAACTATGGTTTAAAAGTCTAAAATTTCTCTTGTTTGTTGCAACACTCAATCTGTAAACCCTGTTCATGATAATATGACAGCATTGTTTGGTTTTTACCAGAATCTTTTCAAAATATTATGTATTTTTTTCACCCACAGATAACTCTGACGGCCTTTGTTGTAGGCTTATTGGTGCCTGTCCTCGTATCCCCCCTGTGGTTCAATTCAGAGAGTTAGAAATCAATCGAGATGCTGTCAGACTTACCAGCAAGTTGGGTGCTGGGTGTTTTGGAGAAGTTTGGAAAGGTGGGTAATTTGCAAAGCCTGTGTAGATTAAAAGTGACATGCCTCTGTCATTGAAAAAAAGAAGACATTTTTTAAGTAGAAAGGAATTTATCGGAATTTTAGAGATTTCATTTCCCTTTATCTGAAAATTCCATGATTAGAACAGAGGGGTATCCATATGATTTGGAAAGACCCCATTTAACCTACGCTCTACTAAACATTGATGTGTTGGGGTTTTCACAGACATTTATTTGTTTAATGCATTCTTGTCATGACTTTATGTTCTGCTGTTGGAGAGGCCCTTTTTTAGATTGTGATAGTCCTTTCATTGGATGTTGGCTCCTCTGTCCCAGGACCTTTACATCTTACAGGAAGCAAAATATTGTGTTTTCTGGAGTGTGCTTTGGTTTCCATACTTAAACCCTGAGATACCTAAACACAGCCCTGACCATTGACTCACAATTAATACAAAAAAATAAAATGATAAAAATTCACTTTATTTTGTCCGTAAGGGCACTTTGTCTTTGGGGCAAAAAAAAGAAAGACATATATAACCTAAATGTCAGCTGCAGTGCAGCGCTGTAATAAAGGCAATAGGTGTTAACTCCTCTCCCCCCCCCCCCCCCCCAATCATCTATACTTAGCTATTTACTATATTTTATTTTTAAATTTCAATGGACAGTTTGTAATGTGTATTATCCTGCAGGAAATAGGCAATAACTTGTATTAAAATTACTCTTTCTCTTGATTATTATTTGTAGGCACTCTACGTAAGGTCGTTGATGTGGCTGTGAAAACATTGAAACCAGGAACCATGACTGCAGAATCGTTTCTGGAAGAAGCCAAAATTATGCACAAGCTGACCCACAGGAAACTGGTGCAAATTCTGGCTGTAGTTTCAGTGGAGGAACCTTTCTATATCATCACAGAGATCATGGTGAACGGAGCTTTGCTGGACTTCCTACGTTCAGACAAGGGGAAGCGCGTCCGCTTTAATGTTCTCATAGACATGAACTCACAGGTAGATTTTTTTTATTTTTTTTCAGTTGGTCTTTCTTTTTAAACAGTCATTTCTTAAGTTTTATGATTACCAGCCTTTTAGACATTGTGAGATCACATCAAAGGAGATACATCATATTTAAAGTCCATCTGTGTGTTAGGTATTGTGGAACAACTCAAGAAAGTTCTAAGAACCCTCTTAATCAAGATTTTACTGAGTTAACACTGCACCTTTTTTTGATAGTGTCCACAGTTCAAGTAAACTAAAAAGAGTGCACAGCTGCATGGAAAGGGGTGTTGTTTAAACAACATACCAACATTTGAGGGATTTCATTCACTTCAGTTGCCTCTCTGGACTTAACATTTAGTGGTTGGTTTGTTCTACAGATTAGCTTGACGCAAAAAGCCAAAGTACAATTTATTGTTGTCAAATTAAGAGTGGAGTTTTGTTTTTCTTCTTCTTGTATACATTCCAGTCCATCTCATTTTTTTTATTCACATTGTGTCTTTTGCTTCTATTCCAAGATTGCTGAGGGGATGGCTTACCTTGAAAAAGTCAATTTTGTTCACCGAGATTTACGTGCTGCTAATATTCTTGTTGGGGAGAACTATGATGTCAAAGTAGCAGATTTTGGTTTGGCAAGAATGATACAAGATGACATATACGAGGCCAATGAAAGTAAGTTGATGCTTTGTTATTAAAGTTATTGATTTTTATATTTTACACCTGCTAAGTTGTGAAAAGGAAAAGATTGTTTAAGTAATTATTCGGAATTGATCATCTAAAATAAATAATGCAAGTAGAGTGAGAGCAGAGAAATATGAAAGCAAAGGAAACTTATAAATCGAGACCAAAATGCACTGTCGTGTAATCTTCTCTACTCAGTGAAAACTCAAACTACGATGCATGCTGTTAAATTTAAGCTGCAGTTCGCATGTCTTTTCAAGGACAGTTTATAATTTTCATCCAATAAAGCAATAGTCTGTTTGTTACACAATTTACAGTTAGAATTGTTATTATAAGTAAGTGAAGATGACATTGGAAAATTCTCTGTTTAAGGGACAGTTAGAATGTTCCATGGTATCTTTATCTTGTCACTGATCAATCATGTTACAGCAAATTTCGAGAAAAAAACAACTCTGTATTACTGATAAGGGCTGTGCAATGTAAATATTTTATGATGAATGTATAAAATTGTTATCTTTGTCTACATCCGAATTCATTCATTCCCAGACACAAAGTTCCCCATCAAGTGGACGGCTCCAGAGGCTGCCATGGAGAGGAAATTCAGCATTAAATCTGACGTCTGGTCCTTTGGGGTTCTCATGTATGAAATCATCACGTTCGGAAAGGTGCCTTACCCCGGTAAGCTGTTTTTTAGGTTTTTCTCTCCCACTTAATTGGCAGTTACTAACCCAGGGTTGGTTTTTTAAAACCTTTTTTATAACTGATGTAACTAAAGTATATGAAGCAGAAGAGTTTTAAATTGTTACTGCATGTCATCTATAAGAATGTTAAACATTTTTAAAATGCTGGCTGAGGGGGAATACAGTTGCTTTTTGCATGATTCGAGTTGACATTTTTAAAAGCTTTATCCTCTCTTCAATATGATGGTTTGGGTTTGTTTTCTTTTTGATTTTTGTTGTGTCAATTTTATGACAAAATTTGCAGCAAAACATTTTTGTTTATTACATTATCTTGGTTAAATCCAGTTTTTCGCCATTTTGGATTCTAACTAACAAACACATTCCAATTTATTTCTTCTGTTTCTTTATATTTTAATTATTTCATCTGTTGTTTCTCAAAGGAATGCAAGGATCAGAGGTGTTGACAATGGTGGAGAAAGGTCACAGGATGAACAAGCCTACCCATGGGATTCTTGAGGTGCCAGATTCTTATTTTGAAATGATGCTCAAGTGTTGGCACAAAGCCCCGGAGCAGCGTCCGACCTTTGACAGCTTGCACGACTTCTTTGATGACTACTTCATCAATATTGAGCCTAATTACAAGGATATGGAGGAAATGTAATGATAATAGAATGCTTTCAGTCAAAATTAGTGTTCAAATTACAGACATCAAAGAGAAAAGTGAGAATTTGGGTTTTATTCAGCATTACTCATTTGTAACATTTTTGTGCTTTTTTTTTGTTTAGAAGTGTCAAAAGAACTAGTTATTTTGGTTATTGGAAAAGGCCTTGATTTATAATTTTATATTTAAAAGGCAACAAAATTTTTGTATTTTAAAAAGTGGAGCTGAAGAAACCCTTTTTAAAGATTTATATTCATGTTAGACTTGCTGTTTGAATTTTTAAACTTTACTAAAGATAAAATCCGAGTACTCAATCAAATATTATTTCAAGTGATGTTGAATGAAAGAGAATTTATGAATGATGAATGCAAGGTCAGCCATAGTTTGAAAATGAATCTGGCTGAAGTGTGAGTATTTGAGGTATGTACAAAATCTTGCCGGCTTATCTTATATTGCAAATTGATCTGATTTAATTATGTATTTGGTGTTAATTAATTTGTTTTTAGCATAGTGCTTTAAAGATCCAAAACAGTAATGTTATTGTGTTGTACAAGGTCAAGCATTATCATTTAAAACCGTTAGTATTCATTTATTTAGTCAAGCTTTCAAACCTAATGAAGTGAGGCCTACCACAGTTTATATTGCATTAAACATGAGGGCAGTGAAGTTTTGTTTTCTTACATTGTGTGCTGATCTTTGGCCACATATTTTTTCACACCCAGAAAGAATATTTAATTGTCTTGATGAAAGGGAGGAAATGATGGGAAAATTCATCACTTCACTCTTTTCGTTTCCATTCCTCTGGAATTTATTCAAAACCAATTGGAGTGTAGGACTTTAGCTTACTTTGAAGTGGTGTGATTTGGTCTGTAAATGCTCTGGATTGTGGTTTTATGATACAAACATTGAAATGAAAAGTTTGTGTGTGTTGGCTGAACACATGCATTCATTGTCTTAATGTCTATGGCATGTTCTTAAAAAATGAGCAAAGACAAAAATAAACATCTTTTCCAGGGGAATAAAGTAATATATTATTTACTAGTTCTTAGTGTACATAATTCATCACACATTGAAAGATATGAGATGTGACAATGAGCACCAATCTATATATTAACACTTCAAACTTTGTATTAAATGGCACCAACCGTATTCATTTTTGAAAATGTAATACAGTGAAAACGTATGATGCTGGAAATTATTTTTTTGGTACCATGTATAGTTTATGTGAATATGATCAGCCGTACAGTATTTGCTACCCTTCAACATGTCATGGATTGCTATAGATTTAGTCTTTAATTACATTTGGTTGCAGAAGCGACCCAAAATTCTTCCTAATCTCTTCATTTGTCTTAATCTGAAATAAAGGGAAATGACAAGAGATAGAAATAATCTACATAATCAAATTTTGGCAAACTTTTTTTTGTTGTTGACAAATATCTATATCATGGTCTCTTTCTGCAACAAAAATATAGCTTCAAGGTGTTAGACAAACTTGAATAGGTAGACATGTAATTCAAAGAATTGGTTAATAGCATACAATGACAGTGATTATCATCCTTGGATACACATGATAAATCATGAATTTGACAATGCATATGTCATTTTTGGACTTGGGATTTATGAGAGGATTACTTTTGCATCTCTTATAATGCATTTGATTAAAAATGGATTTACTCTAAACAACGATCCCAGTCTTTCTGTGCTGTGGGAAAACTGAGTTTGACCTGTGATCAAGTAATTGACAATTTTAAAGTATACTAGAGGCATCCTATATTTTATTGATAAATTCATGTTTTTGTTGTATATTGGTTTGAAAAGTACTTAATTCACCTGGCTCAGTTTAAAGATTACTACTATTTGTCAACTGATCATGAGCTATTGCAACTAGCAGTTAGACTTGCTTAGAACCTTATGTCATTCCATCTTGATCCGTGTTATATTTTTATAACATGGTCAAGCTCATAAAGCTTAACAATTCCACTCCATTCCACATGTATTTTTTATTTTAATGTGTTTTGAATATGAAAATGATTTGAATACGCAACAATACTTACACTTTTATATATATGATTGTGATTGCTATCTATATCGTTCAAGATTGAATATTATTATTATCATACTTGTTCCAATCCTTTGTTGGTCAATTTGGATTATGAACTGAAGATTGACTTTGTAGATGCACATTTTTCTTTGTAAATTGATCCTGCTACTCTTGCTTGCAGATTTTCATTTTTTCATTTTTTTTTTCATTATTAAAGAATAATAAGAGAAAAAAGAGGGAAAGGATTTAAGATACGTCAAAGAGTAACGGCATGTTTTGTGTGTCTCGTGTCTGCTTAGATCTTTTTTTTACCTTTGCCACAGTTTTAGATTAGATAGCTGATATGTTTTAACAAAGGTTGTCATATTGTCAGTCATGACTCGCTCAAAGTCTTTCTTGGATTTTACAATATTGTTTTCCATAATGGTTTGGGTTTTTTTTCTTCTCTTCTGTCTTATTGCCTGAAGTTATGTAAAAGTCATGTTTTGTATAGAACAATCTTGATGTGTGTAAATTTAAGAATCGAGCATGCCTACCAGTGCGGTGAGGTTGTGTCAATATTTAGTATTGTTTCAAGTGCTAGTTTCTATTTATATGATATTGATGTATTAGAAGGTGGCCAAGCTGCCTGAGTGTGACCATCGCTATCACCATGTACACCAACCAGTCTCCCATCCACGAGACCATCGTTACCCTTCTGCATGTAAAATGTTTCCTAATACAGCATCATTGTCTGTTGGATCATAAACTACGTTTGTCTGTAACCGGTGCGAAACAAATTGCGAGTTGGGTGAGGTTAGATACTTTTGAAAAAACAAGATGCAACTTTGCTTAACTTGCTATAATGATGGAAAGAATATGTAATATTTTGCCTTTTTTGCCCATGCTTGTAGTTTGGACTTTATCTATCTTTGCCCTAGTCTCTAGTTATATTGTTTTCCTAAGCTTCATGTGAGTTGACGAAACTTCATGTTGATTAAGCAACTTTTCATGGTCTTGGGCAGTTCTTCATTATTATGTTTTGACTTGATTTTTTATAAATAGAAGCTGTTGGAGACATATGGGCCTACTACTTCCGTAGCTTTACAATAATTTGATGCCTTGAGCATTATTTTGGTCCCTTTTGTGTAGTGGTCAATTTTAAAAACAACATTAACTGATATGATTGTCATTTTTATTTTTGAAAATTAATTTTAGACTAGAAAATATAGTTTATACACCTTTTTCTCAACTTTGACCTTTTTAAGTTTTGACTTGTTCATACTGGGTATATTCCCTCAACTGCTGATATTGATTTTGCTGTGTTAAGTATGCCTGTGCAATTATTGAAGGAGAGGAAGACTGAGTGAGAGACTTGATGCACGATGATGTACTGCGACCATCAAAGCTCATTTGTCATTGAATTTGATATTTGAATATCTTTGTGTTAATTTAAAATAATTTTATATGAATTTACATTACCAATCTTTCCTGTTTTTGACAACATACTTTTTACTGCTGATTTTTATATAATTTTGTTCAGATGTTGAAATGGAAGCGTTGGGAGAAGTGATACTTTTGCAGATGTCTGAGCTCAAAATATGAGTTTTCATACTTGAAATATATTTTTTTAAATTCTCTCAGGGTGGATTAAATCATAATAATTGATTTACCTGTGTCCACACTAGAAATTTATGTCAGCCATAAAGTAGAAATGAGTAAGCTTTATGTTGGGCTGCTCTCACAATACCAACTTGAAATTTTGTTACTGCATCAATTCTCCAATTGATGAAAATAAAAAAAGAAAGGAAGTTTAAAATTATTTATTCTTTTTCCTTTCATATCATAAGGTCACTTAGCTGAGATGTGCTCAAGTGATGATTTAGAATTGACAGTGTGAAGTATTGATGTTGTTTGTGTTCATGTCCATTTTCTGAGTAATGTATGCATTACCATATTATCCCTATTAGATCACTGAGCCTAATGACGTTTGTCCGTTTCCTGAGGCGAGAGGTATGAATGTTAGTGCACACTAGTGTGGCTTAGTTCAGTCTTGAGTGGGCGATATGTGCCATGCCCAAGCCTAAGATAACTGCACCCTGATGTGACCTATTTTTAAGTATGCAGTGCGCCTAATGGGGACAGTACGGTTTATATGCTTGATCGTCATTGACATTAACATTGCCTTCACTGAATTTTGATTATGTGAATATTTTGTTAATGTTTTTTAACAATGTTATACAAACATATTGATTGAAGTAGAGCATCTAATTTGTCTTTCATTACAAGTGTTTTTCACAGCTTTCCAAATAAGATTGTTAAGAGATAGTTTTGGCTACATCATGAATGTTCTCTCACACAATTAGTGTATGGGATAAGATCTTAACCATATTCCATTTTTATTGTACAACACCAATGCAATGTACACGTCTGCTATAAGGAGTTACTGAATTTCTTGAATTTTGTTTGAGAAAATTCAATGTATATGACACAAATGAATGCAAATAGTATAGAGCCGTTTCCCTCGTATTGCTCTGATGCTTTTGTTTCACTTCTGCAAAATATGTGTTATGTTCCTATTGTGTTGCATTGGTTGCACCATTTGATTTGGTCATTTTACTCTGGTATAGACTTGCAATCTGTTTCTCTTTGAATCGAAAAATTTAGGGGTGTTTTTTTTTCTCTCATGAAAACCAACATTTGCGAGTTGGCAAAATGTCATACGCATTTGATAAGAAACAAAACACTTAAACAGTACAATATTGAATATAATTTTTTTTCACACTTTTCGTATTCAATGGTTTTTGTTTGAACATTTCACTTAAATGTTAAAGATGTGACTGTAAATATCTAGGTTTGTACCATGGCTCTTTATAAAGTAAATTTGAAGATTTTGTATTCCTTTAAAAAAAGTATGTTAAATATCATGTTTTTGAATTGTCTAACCCAACCAGCCTTGTTTATATCGAAGCCTTCCAAATGATATTATGGCATTAAAAAAAATTATTTATATTTATACATTGTGAGATATTTTTGAAAAAGGCATACTTAATATTTAAATTGGCTCTGACAGAAAGCAAATGTCCACAACAGTTTCTGTATTGTTGATACAGAAAAGTCACTAACAAAAAAAATACTAATCTGAAATAATGTTTATCCTGCATTCCTCGTGTTATATAGACATGTATTATATTTGACCAATTTATCATTTTATTTTGATAATGTTTGTATTTTGATCTAATACGCTGACTTCTATATTATACTATGCCTATTATAACTTCTTTCAAGTAAATATATTTCCCTAAGGTCCACTAACATCACAAGCTCTAGTTGTATCTGAGGATGCCAGTTTTACATTTTGCAATCAAGATTTGCAAAGAGTGTATAATATTCTCTTAATGAATGGACAGGGTGCTGGAATTTGGCCATGGGTAAAAACTTTTCTAATTATTTTACCCCCAACATAAGAAATACATTGAGTGGACCTATTGATGCATGAAAATACTTTTGTACTCCTGTCCTGTCTGATAGACTTAACAGTCCAATGACATATATAATAATGTATGAATATTTATAATTGTTTTGATATACACTATTTGTGGGGCTACTGTTCCTCCAACTTGTTGCTACTTGCTGTGACCGTTAAGGAAGTAGATGCAGTACTTAATGATGGGGTTCTGTTTGATGTCTTATTAGTGTTTACACAGAAATTATGGGTGATACCAATAAGTTTGGATTTAAAGAGTAAGTTTCATTTCCATGTTTTATGCTGTTGAGTTTACTGTCGAGTGGTATTCATTATATCACTTAGATGTTTTGAGTAAAAACTGTTAATATTAGATACCTATTTACCTCTTTCTTTGTGCCTTAAGTAAATGTTTTCTAGCCTTGTACATTTGTACTCCTGTCTTGAAATATTGAGTTCTAAAAATACTAACACGGGTTGGTGGCTTTTACAGTCAAGACTTCTGTCGTTGAAAATATTATAAGGAAATGTTTCTTCACTTTAAATGTTGTAATTGTAACATGGACATACTGTTGAGGTCCAACGCTAACAGGTTTTATTTTTAAGGGGAAAGGGGGTATTTCTTTTTGTGATTTAATAAGTCATTTTATCATTTTAGACGAGTTAATTATTATTCCTCTGTTACAAGGACTCTTTATCTGGTGCGCACCCTTTATATTTGAAATTAGAAAAAGGAAATGGTCAATTACACCAGCTCAGCTATGGAAATATCACATTTTTGGCCTGATTTCATTGTTTTCAAGTTAAATACAGTCAACTTTAAGCCATGAGGTATTCAGGAGAGACTGAAATATGTCTGTGTGTGAGTGATTTTATGCTGGGTTTTTTTTTGTGTGTCCTTCCCCCACCCCCCTTTAGCTTTCTCTTGATCCGTTTTATCAGAAACCACTGTACAACAGAATTGACATTTACACTTTACGCTGTTTTGGGGATGAAAACAAATTCAGTAAGATTTTTAAAAATCCAACAGCATTCATATATCTTGGGTAGAAAAACACTTAGTCTAATAAGTGACGATGAGACCATTAGTCAATCAAGCATATTTGGTTGGCTGGATTTAGAAGTATAATGGGATTTCAAATTACTACAAAACCTGTTTCTATTTAAAACTTTGTTTCACTGGATTTTGGAACTTTATTAGATTTATCATACAAGAGATTGTTGCAATAATATTACCGTTTGTATCAATGTAAAAAATGTTTTACTTTTGTACAATTTTTCAAGGAAGAATTTCAAAATCATTCCTTACCATTCCATACTTTGCCAATTGTATATTGCTAATAAAACACATTTACAGCAAACTATTTTGGTTTTTTTTGTTTTGGTTTTTTTTTCATTTTTAAGATCAGATAGCCTGATTACATTAAGATTAATACCACAGTTTTTCATGGTTTTTATTCACTACATCCATTTTGCTTTGTTGTCATGTCTTTCTTTCATTTTCATCTTCATTTTTAGTAACTACTAATAAGTGAAAATTAATTGTGAGCAAAAAGTACCTTGACAAACCACTTTCCAATGGTGAATAAGGAATCTAATGATTTTTTTATACTTCCCGAGTAGCAAAGTCAAGTTGCTGGGGAAAATTTACTAATGATCTTGTCCTATTCGTTCCCAGCTGCTGCTGACACTGACCTGACAGTATTGGAAAAGGCCAATCCTTGAAAGGCTTGGTATAGGAAATGATCTGTGCAAAGACATGTTGCTTATTTCTTTCAAGAGTCAATAGGCTTCATTCCGTCAATTTTGGAAATTTCAATAGAAGTAGGGGCAAGCAAGCTATTTTCTTTCGTCCGGAGATTAGAATATTCATTGATGCAAACTAGGTAAGACTTGATAGCTTATTTCAACAAAATTAGAAGCTTCGGCACGCAGCGTCTTCATTTCCGATTGCAAAATGTAAATCTGGGCAAGTTGTAACATGCATGCATAGCATATTTCTTATGTTTATGTTCACAGTCCAGTCGTGACTCTCTTTGCCAGCCAAATGTGACATGGGGGCCAAAAGTAGAATCGCTATATAAGAAATGGAAGAAGAAATAAAGAAAAACCAAAATAAATGCAGGAGAAAAGAAAAGACATGAAAAAGATAGGCTTGTCCTAGCAAATTGGCTGCACTTGTCAACTGGCCATGAGGAAATGGAAAATGTGATGATTTAAATCTCATCAAACTGGTTCAGGAAATGATCTATGCAAAGACATGTTATTTACTTCCTTCAAGACTCAAAAGGCGTCATTCCTTCAATAGGAAAATAAAAGTGCTGAAAAAACTACTAATAATATGTGTCATTGCATGCCGACTGACATAACACCACTGGTGTAGGTTTCAGCGACAGTGTCAACCAACAATACGTGATGATATGATAACCTTGTATTTTGTTGGATCAGTCTCCTAACCCTTTATCAACAATGTATTGTCAAACTGGCACAGGTATTTTTTTATTAACGCATCACCAGCACAGTATTAGCCCTGGCTTGACACCGAAATAAATCATGATGAAAATTACACCTGTTGTCTTCACTATTAATTGATGGCAATGTGGCGCAAGAGTTGCTTTCAAACAATTATTGAATATCAAACAAGATTAAAGTTTCACTTCTTTATTCAAAACATGTTTTTACAAACAAGAACATTTTATATTTAGAGTGAAATGAAAATAACAAACAAACATTATTTGAATACATTTCCAAATTGCATGAGGTATCACATCAAGAAAGACTTCTTACACGCAACGTAAACATGTACTGAGATGATTGATTTAATACTGTTGGTTTTGGATGGATTTCTGGTCAATAATAAATAATGCTGAAGAATGTGATTGAGGATTAGCCCTTCATCTAATTGCAAGGAAATTAAGATTTTATTACTCTTTGACAGTGAATTATTTGAAAAGATATGTAAAGAACCAATCATATTGCGACATTTCTCCTATTAGACATGTTGCATGAATATACACATAGCTACTAGCTATAAAATTATCATTGATATATTTCTCACTCAATATGCTTTTATATATTCACAGCCATAGATAAGGAGTTCATTCCTACTTGACTTTCGATTTAGTTTTAAACATTTGCAGTCTTTTATTTCAAGTTAAGGAAAAAGCCAAATAATTCAGTTAAAACATTTTCATATTGCGTTCTTTGATTTATCACAGTTGAACTTGAAAAATGTAAAAACCGGCAAGTGCTATATCGTCACATGTTTCAACTTTATGACAATATAGTGAGAAAACCTTTTTTTATAAATATCACACATTTTATGTACAACAACACAGGTAATCCTATAAGAATTTAAATATATAAAGAACAAGAAAACAATGATCTCGGAAACAAACATAGAGAATACATTATATAATATGGCATTTTGTATAGCAAATCTTAACGAAAATGAAAAAATCTAAGATATATCAACATGATTTGTATCAACATTATTTACCTTGCAGTCTGGGCATGCCCATTAAATAACGATTAAACTGTAAGCGCTTTAATATCAACATTATCTGAGATTGATGCAAAACATGATGGACCCAAGAGATGGCCATTAATCCTGTTTCCACTATAGTGGTTATAATTCTATTAAAATAAACATTTAAAAAACCTATAACTGTACAAGAAATAAAGTTTATTTTTCCAACTCAGCGCAAGAAAGAAATCTGACAATAGAAAACTTTCAATGACATCGTGAAAAAATCTAACAAGTGGAAATGGGTGTTTCAGGAGAGGTCTTTTACTGATGCACCAGTATGTGATTCAGGTCATTGCACTTTGAAAATCGTTTCAACAGAGACTACATTGCAATTTGTCAGCGTCTTTTGATGTTTTTTCTTTTATCACAGTATGATAAAAACAGTATTAGATAAGACAGGTAGATGTCACAGTACTATATATATCAGCTACCGAGTCAAAAACACTGACTAGTGCCTGAGATGTAAAGGCTGTTTAAAAAGAATATATCCTTGCAATTCAATTGCACAAAGGAATGATAATAATAAAATAATAAAAATTTCCTCCATCACATAAAAGCGAAAGGTAGAAAGGAAATTGATAAAGAAAGAAAGAACATAGAATCGTTAAGTTTGAATAATAAGACCATGGCATGATTGAGCCTTGACTGACAGTTGTTAGTTTCTTTTCCTGAAATACATTTACTTGGAAATTTTGGTATATCACATTTTAATAAATCAAATTAACTAAAGATGTAAGAAACATGTAGGAATAACTCCTTCTCTCTCAAATCAAATCAATATATATATATATTATTTGTTTAATTCCTTGTTATAACATTGAACAATAAAGTTATATTAACAACTATGTAGGCACCACTGACGTTGGAGGTAATGCTTCGTTGAACCTTGATATGAAGACTGATGGTGGGCAAATTGAGAGAGAAAGAGAGAGAGAGAGAGAGAGAGAGAGAGAGAGAGAGAGAGAGAGAGAGAGAGAGAGAGAGAGAG
>JARFNW010067692.1:0-23444 GCA_031763155.1 Dirona albolineata | reverse complement strand
CAGCAACTTGACCTTGCTATTCGGGAAGTTTGTTTGTTTATCGAATCCCCTTTATACCGCAATAAGCAGTGTAGGGAGCTATTCGGGAAGTACCGAAAACAAATCATGAGATTCCTTTTTCACCATTGGAAAGTTGTTTGCCACGGTCCATTATACTCACAATAGAATGACCTCGTAGAAATGGATGGAAAACCCATCCAACGGTTTAGACCTATTCATGAGAGTTTTGTTGGTCTTTCAATGGCTGGTGCCATTTGGAGAATGTTCTATTATGCACAAAGGTGGCATAGAAAGTGATGTATCGGTACCACCAGTCTTACGTTGATCGTAGAATAATTAAGGGTGGATACAAGATATGGATGGTTTTATAGATCGTATTCCCAAGTCGTACAGGCTAACAGACATCACATCATTTATTCCCCAGCAGCCCGTGTCATTTAATACCCTTCTCATCTCCCTAGGGAGCATACAGTAGCCTAGCCTGTTAGGCTGCATCATACTAACATACTGAAAATATCATTCTATGCCTTTATCTGGGCACTCATTCCACACCCGAGTCGATTAGGGGGGGGGGGTGCATAAAGATTCTTCCCAAGGACTCAACATCGGTGTCTTCAGCCTGCATCCCAACCTGGGATCTCACGACCTCGAGGCCGACAGTCTAGCCACTCGGCCACCATAAGCCACGGTATGATGTAGTAGTACCGAAGGAATAAAAAAGGGGGATCCTGCTGAAGCTATGGGTGAGGAAATGTAAAATAAGCGAATGTATTTGTTATTGTTTGTTGCCTGACGAAGGCCTACGGTCGAAACGTCGTGTGTTTTGTTTTGTTTCGTGATATAATCTTTTGAAGCTTTACTTATTCGCTTATTTTACATTTGTAGTAGTACCCTTAGCCTAGATGACCATTCGTCACCGCCTTGAATGTGGCAAGAACATGTTATTTATTAATAGTAATAGCTCAACGACTTCTGTACTAATATAGAAGTCTCTGTAATAGCTCCATTGTTATCACGTGCATACACCACGCGAATAGATGAAGCCATCCATTTTGTTACAGTTACAGCGAGAACCTTAATTAACCCATTGCACACAGACTTGAATCGATCTCAGGTCACACATTTACTTTTTTACTTAAACCTCTTCGGGAGGCGATGTGGCCAAGTGTTTAGGACAGCGGACTCTCATGGTGAAGGTCGTGGGTTCGAATCCTATCCCAGCCCCTTCGTTGTTTTTTTTGGGGCAAGAAACTTCACTCCAATTAATTGCCTCACTCGACCCAGGTGTAGAAATGGGTACCAGCTTGCAGCTGGGGATGTAATCTGCGATAGACCAGCGTCCTATCCAGAAGGGTGACGCATTGTCACTCTGTCCGCTTCACGCTACGGAAACCGGGATAAGCACCGGCTCTATGAGCATTACGGTTCGAAAGGACTACTTTTTTTTAAATCCCCAAGATGCCTCTAGTAGTTGACAAGGACGACCGAAACATGAAGGATTCCTCGGTACCTCGTCGTCATTTATCATTTACGACAGCCATGACCATTGGAACAACTTAATGTGATATGAATTACATCACTTGCACTTACGTATCCATGGAAACCATTAACAAATTTCCCCTCCGTCATTGGACCATTCGTGATCCGTATACTTGTCATTCCAGGAACATCACTTTTGCCTTAACCCATTTGCTGCCAGTCATAAATAATCTTAGAAATGCAAATATTTGTCATTAACTCCCTTTGATATAAGCTACATCATTGATGTTGCGTTAAATGTTGGCGAATATATAAGGAATGATAAAGGAAGTGAAAGAAGGGTTTTGAACTCTTAAGTAGGCAGGGGGCGTCGGTGGCAGAGCAGTGAGCACGTCTCGACTTTTGGTATTGACAAGCTATTGGCAATCGTGTCAGTGAATAGACGGGTGACCGCCTGGGCTCTAAACCCGTCAGCGACAAAAAAAAAGATATACATAATGAAATGTATTGGCTACCGCGCTTGTGTCCTTAGGTAAGGCTTGTCTCTTACTCTTACGTCACTTGTGGCTAGATACATTCTTATTCTACGGACTCTACAAACAGCTAAGTTTTCTATTTCGAATCTTCCTTCTTTTTTTTCCTTCTCTATATATGCATGTATGATAGTTAATTGTAATTTTGACAATTAGTGCTGTGTGTTTGTTTTTTGTTTTTTTATCTTTTTTATATTTTTTATTTTTTTATTTATTTTATTATTTTTTTGTTTGTTTTGCTATTTGTTTTATTTCGTAGAGGCATTGTCCCTCACTGTTTTTTAATGTTTTAGTGTCTCTGTCCCTTTGTGTCGTCGCTTGACGAAGGCCTTCGGCCGAAACGTCGCTTGTCTTGTTTTGTCTTCGTCCTCTTGAAGCCTCGATTTATTCCTTATATATCATTTTACATCATTTCCTTTTTGTGCGGGTTCTAGAGACGCACTTCTCCCTTCATTTCACTTTTTATTTTCGTTGTATTATGTATATTGATATGATAATTGATAAAGGGGAAACCCGAAATGTTTATTCCTGTTGATTGTCATTTATCATTTATAGAAAGCTTGTTTTAACTACATACCAATTATTTACCTTTTACCTGGCTTCCAGCAGCCTCATCACGTTTTTGTTGTTGTTTTGTTTGGTTTTTGGTTTTTGTTTTTCGTTTGGATTTTTTTAGGGGGGTGGGGGGTGTTGGGTTTTCTTTTTGTTGTTTTGTTGTTTTTGTTGTTGTTTTTTGTTTTTGATTTGTTTGGTTTTTTGGTTGTTTTTTTGGGGGGTGGGTTGTTTTTGTTTTGTTTTGGGGTTTTTTTTGTTGGGGGGGAGGGGGGGGGGGGGTACATTTGGCAATTACCCATAATTTCTAGTTTACTAAAACTAGTCAAAATGGCGACTGATTGCCAGAAGGCGGAGTTTGTAAGATGTTTGTTGAGATCAAATACAACAGTTAGTTAAAGATAAAGAATATAAAGATGTGGTTTTAGTCCTTATCCCATTACAAGCACAGGCTCGCAGTCCACAGACTTTACATCATTGAATACCCCCCCCCGCCCCCCAAGCAGGCCATGTCATTCAATAACCAGCTCCTTAGGGAGCATACAGTAGAGTAGTCTGTTAGGCTTATCATACCAATACACTGACACTGACAATATCTTCCTCTTCCTGAGCTGGACACTCATGTTCATCGAGAGAGGGAAAATGTATAGTCTTTCCCAAGGACTCAACATCGGTAACTTCTGCCAGGATTCGAACACGGGACCCCTCGATCCCCAGTCGAGGAGCCTAGTCACTTGACTATCAACGCCACGATTAGGCCGGGCGTCCACTGCCGGTTTTGGTCAGCCGCTCATGTGACTAGCAGGCTAAAAACTCGATAAATGATAAGTTTATAACCTGCTAGTCACATGCGCAGCTGACCAAAACCGGCAGTGGACGCCCGGCCTTAGGCGCGGTGGCCGAGAGGCCAAGGCATTGCACTAACCAAGCCAATGATGGGGGTTCTAGTTCGAGTCAGGCTTTCGGCATTGTGGGGTTTCCCCCCTCTGGGCAAGAGCATCAACTCCTACTCCCATAGCTCAAAAGCGTTGGATGGGTTTTCCATTTCCCCGAGGTCGTTCTATTGTGAGTAAAAATGACCGTGACAAACAACTTGCCAATGGTGAACAAGGAATCTCACGAGTTGTTTTCCGAAAGGTAGAAAGGAAATGATATAGAAAGAAATGAGTTGATTTCGGTACTTCCCGAAAAACAAGGTCAAGTTGCTGGGGAAAACCTTCTAACGATCTTGTCCTATTGTCTACATTGCGGCGCTGCACTGTCTTGTTTCAGTCTTTTTCTAAATATACCCTTTAGACAAAGGGCTCTTGTAATACTTGTAGACAAAGTTACGGCAATTTCATCTTTTACCTTTTACATCTGCCTCTTTGGTGAAATTGCCAGTTTCTATAATCATCATCATTTGGTCGAGTATTCTCCTCGGATATTGATGGAACGCCAGATATTCCTGTCCTTCATGCAAGTCTTCAGCTCGCTTGCAGTCAGACCAGTGTCTTGCCTTAGCAGGTCTACGTAGCTAAGCTAACCTGGTACTCATCCCGGATTCCGTAGCGTGTGGCGGACAGTGACAATAAATTATGTCCCCCTTATCAGGTGCTGTGTTCACAGACCGTACGCAAACTGTTAGCACATTTTGATTGCAGCGAATTCTGTTCAAAACATTACAAAAACAACAAAAGAGACAAAACAAAACAAAACAAACGCCAAAATAACTCACAAAAAAACCCCCAAAAACCCCATAAAAACAGCTACAAAAAAAAATCAATAAAAAAAATTCAATAATAATTTAAAAAAGACAGCTAATGTAATTCTCCAGTGGTAAATTATAATAAACGGGACGACCCGCTTGGGAATCGCCGAGACAATGGTGATAATGACGATATCGATTTATTCCCCAAGATGTGACGATGTTATATTATATCTATGTATCAATTCCCTCCAGTCCAGTCATGCTTACCACTGTCACGTTCTCGGTACTAGCACTACATGGTAATCCCCATTGCTATTTCATTTCTCATCATCTTCACGTACCTCATTGTCACCTTGATGAATACGACAGTAAAGTAGTAATATCGTGTGTGTGTGTGAGTGTGTGTGTGTGTGAGTGAGTGTGAGTGTGTGTGAGTGAGTGTGTGTGGGTGTGTGGGTGTGTGTGTGAGTGTGAGTGTGTGTGTGTGAGTGAGTGTGTGTGAGTGTGAGTGTGTGTGTATGTGTGAGTGGGTGTGAGAGGAATAAAAGTAGTAAGTAGGTGTGGGTAGTGGGTAGTGAGGCGGGTACTGGCGATGAACAGAATTGATAGTAGTAGGAATATGAACAGAATTGATAGTAGTATGAATATGAACAGAATTGATAGTAGTATGAATATGAACAGAATTGATAGTATGAATATGAACAGAATTGATAGCATGAATATGAACAGAATTGATAGCATGAATATGAACAGAATTGATGGTATTATGAATATGAACAGAATTGATAGTAGTATGAATATGAACAGAAATGATGGTATTATGAATATGAACAGAATTGATGGTATTATGAATATGAACAGAATTGATGGTAGTATGAATATGAACAGAATTGATAGTATTATGAATATGAACAGAATTGATGGTATTATGAATATGAACAGAATTGATGGTATTATGAATATGAACAGTATTGATGGTATTATGAATATGAACAGAATTAATGGTATTATTAATATGAACAGAATTGATGGTATTATGAATATGAACATAATTGATGGTATTATGAATATGAACAGAATTGATGGTATTATGAATATGAACAGAATTGATGGTATTATGAATATGAACATAATTGATGGTATTATGATTATGAACAGAATTGATCGTATTATGAATATGAACAGAATTGATGGTATTATGAATATGAACAGAATTGATGGTATTATGAATATGAACAGAACAGGTTGCAGTGCCAGAAAAAGACACATAAGGGAGCCGGTGGCGCAGTGGTTAAGTCACTCGCCTTTGGTTCCAGAGGTCATGAGTTCTAATCCCAGGGGAGTGCTGGACCTTTCACACTTTGGGGAGCCACACTGCGGCTGACACCTGGGATATTCCTGTCTACCCTCGGAATAGACCCTAGCCTAAAGACAAATGTCCCCCTGGGTTGAATGTAGGGAATTGTTTTTTCATAATTATTTATTATGAAGATATATGTCTTGGATATGTTTAAGCTTCCGGACACAAACAATTCTTAAAATTCATGTCGTTGTGGGTTGGTTGTTGATGAGATATCTAGACAGAGGAAAATCACTTGGCGGAAAGTTTGCACTGGATCACACCCAATAAATGACACTAGCAACCAGCAAACGTCGTGGCTGCGGCACTATAACAATTCACTTTGTCAACTTAAATTCTACACATTGTTTCAATGGTGTTACAAGTTACAGACTATCGACGATACACGAGACGTGGTCTGCACGTAAAGAGAAGAAGAAGAAGAAGGTGGTGGATACCGCAGCAGTCATGGGTTCAATTCCTGCCTTTTGTTTCACCTTTGATTCTCGTCTATTGTTCCATTGTCGCTTACTGGCACTGTGACATCTTCCCACTGTTGTTGTTAATCATTGATATGGTGAGGAGATGGTTTCTCATGTCAATAGCATAACGACACTTGGTAAATGAGAACACGACAACTGTCTGTGTGTGTGTGTGTGGGTGCGTGCGTGCGAGTAAATATATATTATATAATATATACATACACACATACAATATACATATACAGACACACACAGAGACAGTTGTCATGTTCTCATTTACCAAGTGTTGTTACTTTTATAGCTATTGTACCAAGTATGTTGTACGTGTACCGACGTCCTATGGGTGGAGACATCGTGACAGGGCAATGATCTACTTATTGATTCCATCACTGGGTTTGGGGATGGTGGTTGGTGCCGTCTGCTGGTGGTGGTGGTTGTTGTTGTTGATTATGTTTGACTGTTGGTATTGATGTGCCTGCTATTGTTGTTGTTGGTTGGTTTTTGGTTGTTGTTGGTTGGTTTTTGTTGTGTGACTTGGTATTGCTGTGCCTGCTATTGTTGTTGTTAGTTGTTATTTAGCTGCTGTTGTTGGTTGTTTTTTGGTTGTTGTTGTTATTGATGTGTGACTTGGTATTACTGTGCCTGCGATTGTTTGTTGGTTGTTATTTAGCTGCTGTTGGTTGTTATTTAGCTGTTGTTTGCTGTTTTTTGGTTGTTGTTGTTGATGTGTGACTTGTTGGTATTGCTGTGCCTGCTACTTCTATTGTTATTGTTGATGTTTGTTGGCTGTTTCTGCTATTGTTGAAATTCGTCATTTTGGCATTAGTAATTATGTATAATTATATTTATGTTTATAGATGGCCAAGTAACTTATAACTGACTTGGGGAGCCAGTGGCACTTGACTTTGGTTCGATAAGTCGTGGGTTCGAATCCCAGTGGAAGGACTGGATTTTATTCTCAAGACCTTCATCACACTTTGTGGCGCTGCACTGCGGCTGACACATGGGTTATTCCAGTCTACCCTCAGAATAGATCCAAAAGGCAAATTCCCCCCTTGGATGAATAAAGGGAACTTATCTATTTATTTCATTTAAAAAAAAGAAATAAATAAAAGTACAGACTGCATTATCTTTAACCAAAATGATAAAAGTTTGACAACAAACAGACAAACCCTTGATATGAATATATTGATATGAAAGGAACAAAAAAAACAAAACATCATGGTCAATTTGTATACTGTGCTTTTTAATAGACTTTTAATAAAACCAAGCTTGCTACACGCACACACACACACACACAGACACACAAACTCAGTCACACACACAACGAGGAGGCAGGCAAGCAGGCAGGCACGGACAAAATAAGCAGTTGTTCCACATGGTACGGTACTTACAACAATATCCAAGTCATGACTCAACTTTGGGAAACTGGGATCAGCACAAACAATTCATTTTTATCACATATTTTCAACTTTGCTAGAAACTTGACTATACCCTATGATAATATAAAGCACAATGTCATTGGTCATACTACACTGGAGTACACAGATGTTGGTTGATATATTCTAAAGTAAAGCAGGCGGTGTCATGCCGTGGTATTCAAACTCCATCTTAACTCGCCAGTGAGCATACAGTGCATGCTACCAGTTAGGCGCATCAGTACTACGTCATTCTGACAATATTATTAATATCACCATTTCAAGCCAAGCAGCCTACCCACTCAACCACCGACACCGATTGTTCTACCTGCAATCATCGTTTATATTTAGAAATGTCTATGATTATGGTTACTGTTTTCCACGAGCGCTGGATCTTTTAATAGAATGTGATGTCATCTCTCATTACATAAACATCATCATTAACAATTTGTTTATACTAAAATGGATATGTGCTCTACATAAGATAATAATAATATCAATAATAATAATAATAATAATAATATCAATAATAATAATAATAATAATATCAATAATAATATTAATAATAATAATAATATTAATAATAATAATAATAATAACAATAATAATAATAATAATAATAATACTAATATATTATATTTTTGCTTAGAGTAGAATATGTTTTACCAAGTGTCTATACTCTTAAGTATAATATATATCATTATATAGGATTTATAACCGTAAATTTTATATTCTTATAAAAACCAATATTATTATCATGAAAAAATTATATATGAACAAGTTCTTTAGAACAATAAAAACGTCCTGAGTGTTTGTGACCTTGACCTTCACAGGCTGTCCTGGAAATCATTCTATCAATCACACACTACAACTTCACTCACCCTAACTCTAACCCTACCCAAGAACAGTAGCATACAGTAGACCAGCCTGTTAGGTTGCATCATACTAACACACTGACAATATCTCTCTGGCTCTAGCTGGGTAGTCATTCACACCCGAATTGAGTGAGATAAAAAAAATTGTTAATAGTTAAGTCTTTTCCAAGGAAGCAACATCTGTAGCGTTACCAAGATTCGAACCTGGAATTCCTGCAGTCCAGTTTTATTTGATCAGAGGCCCACCAATCGATTACACCTGCCCTACGCCACAATAGCTTTCCTACAACCCTAACCCTAACTACTTTGGGATGATAGCGGATAAACAGATCATGGTGTCTAAATATAAACTAACTTATAATATTTTGCATAAAATGGTAAACATATTATTTGATCAAAATAGAGATTCATTGACGCTGATGATAGCTAAAATTCCTACCTTGTACAAACCACCTATCCTTGATGATTACATTTTAAATTAATTATTCGAGTAATTACTGTACAACTTTACCCAGAAAATTACACGGCTATCAGCTTAACAAGTAAATACTTGTTTCTTTACCAACCTCGAAACCTTCAATGTTAAAATTATTTCGTTACACTACACAATAAATTATTTGTGCATTTCACTCACATTCAGTTTAGCACACCATCGATGGCTAAGGTTATTTTATGTTAATAGGCCACTGGGTTACAACAAACATTCATTTGAAATTAAAAATTGAAACGAAACAGACCAACACACTTTAAAGGAAAATTCTAGGAAACAAAATCTGTAAATGAAAACCCACTTTAAGGAAGGGACTGAAGGAGAGACTTTATAAATGAAGAAAGTGGAGAAGGATTTCAACAACCGAATGACAGTAGAGGATAACGTTAACATATAACAACAGCAGAGGGCTACGTCAACATATGTACAATCTCACCCTGACACTCATATTCATATCACCCAAATCTCATTTAATACTTTTTGTAACATAATAAAATGCCATTCTTTTTATCCACTGAAGTCGTAAAAATAAATAAATAAATAAAATAAAAAAAAATAAAAAAATAGATTTAGATAACTTGTGGCTACATCGCCAATTATAAAACTTTTCATAAAAAAAATAATAAATACAAATGTCATACCAAAAGATTTAACTTCATATAAATAAATATCATTTTCATAAAACCAGTGGACAGATTCTATTTCCATCCAGGGTATAAATCACAAACAAGCATTGAAAATTATTGTAAAATAGAATAACAAACTAACTAACTTTCAAAGTAAGACTAAGTTTAAGTTAACATTATGTTGCGTAAAAACGTTAAAAAGTAATGTTAAAAACAAGCACATTTCAATACATAATTCCTGCTAAAAACTAATGTTAAAGACGAGAACATTTCAATACATAATTCCTGCTAAAAACAAATGTTAAAGACGAGCACATTTCAATACATAATTCCTGCTAAAAACAAATGTTAAAGACGAGCACATTTCAATTGATAATTCCTGCTAAAAACGTCACAACGACGGAGAGTACATAGAGTTATTGGTGAAAACAGACAGACCAATCATAACTAAGCACTCCCTATTGCACATCTGTCAAGGATGAAGGTTCATGTGTCATGGTATATATATTTACATTCTAGTGTATGTATGTATGTATGTGTATATATGTATATATGTGTGTGTGTGTGTGTGTATGTGTGTGTGTGTGTGTGTGTGTATGAATATGTGTCTTTGAGTAGCGTAAGCTCTTATTTGTATTTGAGAGCGTATGTGTTTAAACATAATTGAAGGGCCACTTCCCAAACTCAACATCAGTCAAATCTATCTTAGTCACCGAAAACAAATAATTAAAAATCAAAAATCCTAAAAAATAAATGTAAAAAACTAAATCATTTTTTTTGCAGTTTTTTATTTATTTTTAACCATTTTTTGTTTTTTTGGGGGGTGGGTTTTTTTCCTCTGTCATTTGTTTTTCAAGCAGGTACTAAAATGGAAATGCTTGATAAAGATTTTGGACAGACGCTCCTCAATTGAATGTTTTTCCAAAACTCTGTAATCTGACATTTAGATTTTTGTTTACATCTCAAAAGGATAAATGATTAACATTTCCATCAACCAATTAACATGCTTTGTATTCCTGTTGCTATACTGAAGAAGTTTGCGGATAGCATTAACATTTCTAAGAGGGTAACTTTCTTCTTTCTTTATCATTTCCTTTCTACCTGTCAGTGTCAGGTTAAATGCTGACCCTCTGCAAACAATAATCGAAATGTCGGACACAAGAGCTTTGGAAAATGTTTACATATTGCGTACATCAATAATGAATGTTAAAGAATGAGCATTCACACACCCAATGCTGTACACACACGTGACACACTTGAAAAGGACGAGATTAAAATATTTGGTATATTAGCCCTGATATCAAAGTTAGCAATGCCCTGTACAATCAATATGGAAGACACCGTCCATACCGCAAGGAGTATGGAGGAACTCGAGGAAATAATCGTATCAATACAAACTGACAGGAAACATTTCAATAATAAAAAATGGCATAAATTAATAACCAATCAATCAATTCATTATTTCACACTGTAAAACAACATGTTAGATTTCTTACACACACATATTCACACAAACACGTATTCACACACACACATATATATCACAACTTGTACACTCAAGTAAAAAGCCATTGCTACAAAAGCATACGTTTATAATTTGAACAAAATAGAAAGGATCTGTTATTGTAATGGAATACACATGTGTAGCTATACAAACGCATACAACCAATGCCAACACGACACACGTACGCCATGACATACGTGCGCCGCATGTAACAACTAAATCGTTGAGATTATGACGTGATTCGAAAACTGCCCGCTATAATAATACGGATACACGCATCACAAGCAGCGCTTGATCCACAGAGACGTCGGATGACATGGGTGGAGTGTACAGACCATCTCTATATCAAAGTACATACTCTGGTGGGGGGGGGGAGAGAGAAAGAGAGAGAACAAAATAAGAAAACTGAGGATATAAAATAGTTATGGCATCTTGAAGAATAATAATAAACATCTATATAGCGCCTAAATCTATCTAACGATGCTCAGAGGCGCTTAACACTTCCATAGATAAATTTTAAACGTACAAAGCAATAGGGGCACATAACATCATTATACACTTATTACAAATAAGAGCGAAAAGGTTCAGTCTTCAAAGATTTCTTAAAAGAATGTCATCTAACAATAGACTTGGGATAAAGATTTGGATAACATGGGTTTATCGTCCCATACCAATTTGGTACCGGTTCGTCATTGTACCTCCAAGAACCTAAAGACATTCAAGATTAAACTTAGATTATTATTTTAAAACATGTTTGTGCCTTGTGCCTTGCATAATCAAAGATTGGATATTACTTCATCAAGACTATGTCCACTGCACCAGGCTTAAGCAATTCAAGCAGACAACAGTCAAAACATTCAGACTTTGGCGTAGCTAGGAGAGACTCAGTAGTGAGCCATTTTCAAGTGCATTTTCAGACAGATAGATAGAGAACATAAGATGGACAGGTCTTGGTCAATATATAATTCCTTAAAACTCACAGACATGCCCAGGTGGCAACTCCCAGGTGCCCTGCAACTTAAAAGTAACCACTGGGGTAACAGCAAAGTGTTTATGGGTAAAATGTATGGACCTCATGATACATTGTTGTCTAATTTACTGGTAAAGAGGTTTGGATGTGGTGGACTCATCACCTGCTCGTCTTTAATTTCTGATGCAGTCTTTCTAGCCATGTGTGAAGTGATGAGTGGTGTTAGTCCTCGTTGTCATTTGGATTTACTTCCATTTGTCACGTACACCCTTCATAGCTTAACATATGGCTGGTCCCTACACTGCTTTCTGTTGTATAAAGGGGACTCGACAAACAAACAAAACACACAGACGGTCAACATAAAGGGTTTTACCTGTGGCATTCTAAGAGGCAGCAGATTGTTCAGCAGTGGGTGGTGAGTCTGTTTTAGACTCTGCAATATCCGTGGAGACGCTGTGATCCGGGTCAGACTGTGTATCCGACTCCGGATCGGGTTTGAGAACGGGATCCACCCCGTCCTCTGTGGGTTCTGTCTTACGACATTCGTCGTCATTGCCGTTCTCTGGATCCGAGGCTGGTGTGTTTTCCACCTCCTTCGGTTCCGGATTGGCGGCGACAGATTCTGAAACAGTGGCTGTCTCAGAGATTTCGTCTCCACTTTGTGGTTGTGAAGCATCATCGGCTTCTTTGATTTGAAGTTGTGAAGCATCGTCGGCTTCTTTGACTTCCTCTTCGGATTCTGTGACCCGTTGGGAAGCCGGGCTGTCTTCAGTGTTGTGACCGTTGCTGATGGGTTGAGGTTCAGTGGTTTCCTTGTCATTGCTGGACTGGGACGTCAGGCCGTTGCAAGGGGAAGATTCTTCCAGGCTAATATTTTCATTCGACTCTGGTTCTAACCCGTCACATTTATCGCCATCGACTAAAGGCTCCTGCTTTGCGGAGGGCTCGCCTTCACATTTATCGCCATCGACTAAAGGCTCCTGCTTTGCGGAGGGCGCGTCGTCACATTTATCGCCATCGACTAAAGGCTCCTGCTTTGCGGAGGGCGCGTCGTCACATTTATTGCCATCGACTAAAGGCTCCTGCTTTGCGGAGGTCTCGGTCGAGTCTTGTTCTACTTCCTACACAAACAAACAAAAATTTAAAAGGAAAAGAGAAAAAAAGATGACGAAAATAGATGTAAATATCATGTTGATAACAATTCATTTCTATTGTAAATTTAGTTTATATTTTCCTTCAACTTTTTGATAACTTAATATATATTATTTTATTATTTTTTCATTTGAATCGGGCAGATGATACATTTTTCCTCACCTGATATTTTTCTCATCGAGCAATCACGGAAAATATTTGCTTTGTGATTTTAAGACGCATGCTTGCCAATCTTGTAATAACTTTTTAACATCATTCAAATCCCCTCTACATAAAAAAACTGACGCTCAAATATTACCAGTTTGAAATATTTTTAAAGCAAACAAAAAAACTCCCAAGTCACACAGTCAGCCAAAGCTGCTAAAATGTAACTAGCTCTAACGAGGTACAAAAGTTGCCTTTCCACTGTGTTAACAATGCCCAAATGCTATTTACCTTCCCATCCCCAATGCTATTTACCTTCCCATCCCCAATGCTATTTACCTTCCCATCCCCAATGCTATTTACCTTCCCATCCTCCAGGGCAGCGCCATCAACAGAGTCCTCAAACTTGTCCTCCTCCTCATCATCACCGTCCTCCTCCTCCTGCTCCTCCACACTCCCACCTCCATTTCGAACCATGCCCATACTTTCCTGTTCCAACACTACAGATTCCGACTCTTCCGCTTCCAGAAGAAACGGAGGTGGGTGGGGTTCGTCCGCATCGGGCATTTCGTCCATATGCTCTCTGCGATTCATAGCCCGAGTAGAGGCAGATGAGCCAGGGGAGGAAACGGGCGACTGTATGGAACTGGTCTCCGGTTGTCTCGGCGACGTGGAAGTGAGAGAGGGCTGGCTGAGATTGGAGAGGGGTGAGGTGGGGCTATTACTGCCGCCGGCCCAGTTCAGGACTTTGACGTGGCCGGGAGGCGTCTTCAGGAAGTCGGGGGAGGTTGGGAGGAATTCGGGGGCCTCCGGGTTGAGTTGACAATCCAACAGGAGATTTTGGTTACCGTCTGCCAAGTCGTCATCGTCAGGAGCTCCTGATGACTCAGTGCAATCTTCCCACTCCTCGCTGTCACCGTGACTCTGGGAGTGGGAGGTCGTCCGGACCTTGGCTCCGTCGTAGGAATGGCGATGGTTTAGGGGGTTTTCCCAGTCGGCGTCCACAAACTGGTCTTGGTGGTGCTGGCCAGAGACACGCCCACTTCCTATTTTGCCTTTGGGGAATTGATCCTGTTTGGCGTTTGGGGCCTTGCTTCCCCTTGGCCTGGTGTTGGCGCCCTGGTTGGGGGTTCGTCCTGTGGGTCCCCTGCCTGGGTTGGACCCCGACGATTTGGAAGATGGCGTCGGGGACAGGGGAGCCCCGTTGTCGTACTCCACCTCCACCGTGTTGTCTCCGGCCGTATTGTCAAATTTGACCACAAGCATTTCCTTCTGACATTCGACGAAGCGGTCGTCCCCTCCAGACCAGGTGCGAGGTCGGGGGGATTTGTCTCCAGGTCCACCCCCCTGACCTCCCCCTCTCCCCCTGCCACGACCCCGACCCCTCCCCCTTCCTCTGGGGTTCTTACTGTTGTCTAGCATTGGGGGTGGGCTTTGTGGGGCGTGTTGAGGTGGAGGGGGCTGGGGGGCTTGTTGTTGGTGAGGGTGGTGGTGGGTAGGGGGGCCACTTTGGGGGGTCTGGTGCTGTCGGGGTAATCCACCTACGGGGAAGAAAATAAGAAACATGAATAAACATGGGATCAAACTGTACCCAGACCTCCAATACAAATAATTCGACTGTCTAGAGCCATTCACATCATCATCCAATGTTTTATGCGTATTGCCTCACTTTACAAAATAATAAAATATGCATAATATCTAATACAACATGTACAATGACATTTTTATTACACTAATTCATATGATGCTTTTTCATTCTTTACACTTTCTTAAAATTAATCTAATTATTGTACAAATACTACAAGTCAATTGACTAGCACACATCCCACTATCGGTATAATAGCCGTAAATCGAAATTCAAAAGACACAACAATTTAAAATCAATTGAAGCTGTAATATTGTTTCCATAAATTATACCCGCAAAAATATGTCTGGGGTTTTTCAATATTCATTTCTATAATCTAACATTCGTTCAAACTACTTTTGTTGTTATTACTTATTCAATTTGAGAATTTTGAGAGCACACAGCTTCCTTTAAAATGATGACTTTTGCCTTTATAATAATAAATGGTATTTATATAGCGCATATCCACGATCACCATGATGCTCTAAGTGCTTTATATGTAATCAAATGTTGTGCTATATAATCAACTCTAATTAGCCAGGGCTCAAGGCTGATCAGAGACAACGAACTATTGTTAATTACATCAAAGTAATTGTAAATATTTCATACAAATGTTACAGGTATGATAACATGATATAGGTAGGTATGGTATATGCGCTTGGCCATCAGAGAAAAGAACTTTAAATTAAAAATACAACTCAAAAGATTACGTTACGTACAAGGGTAAAAACTGAACCAACAAAAAAATTTCAGTTAATGACTTAAAAGAAAAACAAAAACCAAAGCAATGACATCTCAGAAAAATGAAAGGCCATGCAATAAAATAACCGAGTAAGAATAATCAGAAATTAGTCATAATATACGATTTATGCTGGTTTCAATTTATGCTGGTTTATATTTATGCTGGTTTCTATTTATGCTGGTTTCTATGTTTCGATTTATGCTGGTTTCTATTTATGCTGGTTTCTATGTTTCGATTTATGCTGGTTTATATTTATGCTGGTTTATATTTATGCTGGTTTCTATGTTTCGATTTATGCTGGTTTCTATTTATGCTGGTTTCTATTTATGCTGGTTTCTATGTTTCGATTTATGCTGGTTTCGATTTATGCTGGTTTCAATTTATGCTGGTTTCTATTTATGCTGGTTTCAATTTATGCTGGTTTCTATTTATGCTGGTTTCTATGTTTCGATTCATGCTGGTTTCTATTTATGCTGGTTTCTATTTATGCTGGTTTCTATTTATGCTGGTTTCTATTTATGCTTGTTTCTATTTATGCTGGTTTCTATTTATGCTGGTTTCTATTTATGCTGGTTTCTATGTTTCGATTTATGCTGGTTTCGACCTATGCTGGTTTCGATTTATGCTGGTTTTGGTTTATGCTGGTTTCGATTTATGCTGTTTCGATTTATGCTGGTTTCGTCATTTCTAAATTATTTCTGTATATCGGATGGGATGGGGACCTGTTTTTCCTGACACGTTAGTGACAGATCAAGGACGCACTGTACTGGAATATCATCAAGGGTTGGTAAAACCTAAAATGTGCCTCAAATCATTGGACTAACACTAGGACGTCCAACATGCCCCAAGAGGGCAATGGCTATAATAATAATTTAAAAATTCCCTCTATTCATCCCAGGGGGAAATTTGTCTTTAGGATCTATTCTACCGAGGGTAGACAGGAATAACCCAGGCTTTAGCCACAGTGTGCAGCGCTGCAAAGTGGGATCAAAAGCTTGAGAAAAAAACCAGTGCTTCCACCGGGATTTGAACCCGCGACCTTTCAAACCACAGGCAAGTGAGTAACTTGACCAATGCGCCACCGGCTCTCCTGTATTTATGCCAATGTTGGTTTCTGCTGCGGACGCACCATACAGACACAGACAGACCACAGATTACAGATAGTTCTTTTTTACCATCAGCCATAAGAAATTGTCAGCCCATTGTGTTTTGCTAAATATTTTTCATATTTCATTTTTCTATGGTTGGAAATATTATATGAATTACTTACATGTTATGTGTATGTATGAACGTATGAATGGATATACTATATTCAGTAATTTTGATGTACCGTCTGTGTAAACATTGCATTTTGTCAACACTAATAATTTCCCTATTGGGATTAATAAAGTATATCTAACTTATCTTATCCTATCTTATCTATTTCATTATACACCCATAGCCACAACTGGTTCACACCACGGTTTGAAACCCAATGGACAATAATTTGATATAGAATTTTAGAAATAATAAGGACCCATAGCATTGAGGTCGTTTCAGAAAACGCAGCGTTAAATTTCTATGGCCTTGGTGCAATCCAGTGCAGACGCCCCGTGTCATGATTTTTGTCTGTCTAGGATTAACACTGCAACTAAGACATTTTTTTTTTTACATTGTTTGTTCCAGGAAACTAACTACAACTGCATACCCCTTATATATATATATATATATATAGATAGCTCTTTTTTGTTTGATCTGTTTGTCCAGAATACATCTGTTAAAGCAAGCAACAAAGTGGAATCAGGGGCGCTGATCATCATCAGGCAAAAAACAGTAGGAAAGGAATGCAACGTCAGAAAATAGAAATGAAAACGAAATAATAGAAAAGTGAACGAGTGTCAACGGTGGGAATCCAACCTGTGTCTGTGTTATCACCGAGGTCATCCTATGATTGTCTTTAGTCTGAATTAAAATCTCTGGGGCAAAGCAAATCTTTTTGATAATATTAATGTCATTATTACCCAACCGATTGGGCAAAGTTTATACCTACTCTTTTCATTTCCGGGATTCAAATGTTAAATCGTCATTGCATTAATGCGATTTAGTGCACATTTCCCTTACATATATTTTTGTCCATCTAGAATCAGTAATAGATCAATGACAATGATTGGGAATTTTCAAACTATTAATTCCCAGAAGGTAAGATAGAAGCGCCTTGAGCTAACAAGGGAAGGCGCTATATAAATGGTCTTATTAAGATACCGTTACCATTGGCATGGAATCCACAGAGCCTGTATTGCATTGCTAGGCAACCCATGACTTGTTATGTATGGGAGTTGACAGTCTCTTAGTCTTAGATAACGCCCATAACAAAGGCAACTTTTACCATTTTGTCTGGCCGACTGTCAGCTCATATCAGATTGGCTCACAGATCAATAAATACCATCCGTTGACTAGGTGCCTCTTGAACAGCATTGTTAGTGACATCATATATCATTCAGTCAGCTTTGCTTAGAAAATGGTTTTCGGCTCATCATTCTAAACCCTAGAAACCTCAACAAATCCCAACAGCAGACAAATTATATTCTTCCTTCTAGCTGTGAAAACGCACACTTTAGGAATCTTGCCTTTCATTTTCCCCACTGGATATTCCGAGTAAACAACAATGAATTTGTAAGAACAAAAGGAACGTAAATAAAATAATAAACTACAAAAAAGTTAAAGCAAATAAATAACATAATATGAGGAGCCAAGCTGAAACTAGATAGGTATTACGTTTTAATGATCCAAACAATAAAAAGGTGAATGCCTGGTATACCTCAATACAAATATTTGTAAAGTTAGGAAATCAATGAATAAATGAGATAACATAACAAAATACTAAAGACTTTAACCATGATGCATCGTTATCTGGAAATGGTGGTATATACAGCTATACCTCGTTACCCGACTGAAAGCATGCAATGCCAAAGATAGGAAAAAAAGAAGGAAAAAAAAAGAATTATTATCTGTAGCGTTTCATTTATTAAAAAATTTTGTTCTGAATTTGAAGAAAATGATCACGAAGCATGCGTCATTCAGACGTTGCAGTCGTTTTCCCCAACTTAGTATGATATACAGAGATAAATGAGTAAAACAGTCTAGCAGACAAGAAGTGGTTCACAGTAATGGGGGGAGGAGTCACAATATGATGGCAGCAGGCAAGACTGGACATCTACCTTTCCCGTCTTTACCGGCAACTCTGGACTCTTCCCTGTCTCCTCGATCAAATCGACCGCTGCCAATGCGACCAACTTGGAACAGAAACAGGCAGGTAAAGACAGATAATGACAACAGCCAGGTTTAGACAGACGGCAACGACAAAAACGGCCAGGTAAAGACAGACGGCAACTACAAAAACAGCCAGGTAAAGACAGGCGACAATGACGAAAACAGACAGGAATCAACAGACAATGACAATGACAACAGGCAAGTAAAGAAAACAATGACACACACAGCGACTTACATGCACAGGTAGTGTGACAAATGTGATATCGGTGGCCAAGTGGTTAAGCTACTCAAATTGAGATGAGTGTCCTAGTTCGAATTCTGACAATGCCAGGCCAGACTTCGAGTCCTTGGGAAAGACTCTTTACACATTGTTTCTTCACTTGACTCAGGTGGATGTGTACCCTGCTACAGGCAGCAAACGATATTGTCAGTATGTTACAATGATGAACTGTCAGTTCCTATGAAATGCTCCCCGAGGAGTTGAGAGGGATATTGAATGGCATGGCCTGCTGGGGGTTCAATGATGTCAAGTCTGTGAGCCAGTACTTATATGTAGATAAAGGAATATAAAACCCATTTCTACCTTTCTTCAAATCTCAATCAACACATGGAAGGGATATATAAGGGATACATACAGGGGGTTTCAATACCTTAGACCAGACAAACTCACAATAGACAGAACAAAACAAATGGAATGGGTTTCAACAGTAATCATTTGGAATCTCAAATCCAAAATTTCATATATTTGCCATTTTCTGTGCAGGACCCGCTGACCACCTGTTGTTTCCTGCTTTCAATTTGTTGACTGAACCCCCAGGAAACCAGGAAACAGTATAGGGGAAGACACCTGCATCACATGCAGGACTCAGTCAAATCTGTCTGCAGGAACCCCACCACATTACCACCAGCCAAACAAGAGTCAGAAATTCAAGACCAACAGGTGATCAGCCAATTGTGCATAACCCCCCCCCCCCCCCCCTCCATGATTTTAAGTCTGCCGCCTTGCCTAAATCTATCGTATCTTAATTTGTGAAACGATAAACTGTTTTCAAAGGACTGTCTTTATTATACAATCAGTTTTACCCAGCACCACACCATCAACAGGTATTCACCCCCTCCCATCCCCATTTCTAGCCCCAATCCACAATTTGTGTGCAATAAGACAAGATCATTAGAAGATTTTCCCCAGCAACTTGACCTTGCTATTCGGAAAGTACCAAAAAAATTAATGAGATTCCTTCTTATTCACCATTGGAAAGTTGTTTGTGGCAGTACTTTTTACTCACAATAGTCTGTTCTCTGGGAAATGGAAAACCCAAGCAAATGGTTTTCACATATTATTTCTCATTGTTCACCTGTTCATCATTTGGCAACGGTAAAACAAAATAAGGTTGAATTGTCCCTGTCTTGTTCTGTCGACTAATTGAACCTAATTATATTATAGTATTTATTATATTTTCACTCAGATCATCATAGCTTCAGCATATCATTCCCATTCTAACCCTTGCCAGGTAACAACTCACCTGGTCGTTTTCCCGGCTCCATTCTGGAGTGATAAGAGTCATCATACCTGAAAGGTGAAGAGTCAACGAGAATAAGGCAATGGATTATCATTATCATCATTATTATTATCATTATTATTATCACTATCATTATTATAATCATTATTATTATTATCACTATCATTGTTATCATTATTATCATTATCATCATTATTATTATCATTATTATTATCATTATTATTATTATTATTATTATTATTATTATTATTATTATTATCACTATCATTATTATTATTATCATTATTATCATTATCATCATTATTATTATCATTATTATTATTATTATTATTATTATTATTATCACTATCATTATTATAATCATTATTATTATCATTATTATCATTATTATTATCACCATTATCATTATTTTCATTATCATTATTATAATTATTATTATCATTATCATTATTATTATTATTATCATTATCATTATTATTATTATTATTATCATTATCGTCATTATTATTAACATTATTCATATTCTTCTTCTTCTTCTCATTATTATTATTATTATCAACATCATCATTAAAAAACCCCCAAAAAACAAGAATGAGGTCTTACTCTAGATTAACTTTGTCGTGGTCCCATTCCCGTTTCCAAGATCCGCCGTCTCCCAGCTGTCTCTGTACCCGCTCATTGTCGTACCTGTCCCTCTCCTGCTTCCACTGTTCGTGGTTCTTACGTTCCCTACCAGTCATCACCATGTCCAGTGGCTTGCCACTCATCGGCCTCTCCTTCTCCTGAAACAGACAGATGGGAAAGGTCATTACAAATGAACGATCAGTGGCCAAGTGGTTATAAATGAAGAGGGGAGTGGACACTGATGGTCTAGTAGACAGAATGATAGTGGGATAGTGTAACAGTGATAGTGAGAGACAAAAACAGAAAATAGAAAAAAAAGATTAGCTCAGAGGTAGTAGTGAGCTGGTTTTCTGTTCATAATAAATCTAAAATGGGAATAACTGCAAAGTACAAGCAAAAAAAGGGTACAGATTTAAGACGAGAAAAATAACTTATCCACTGTGGTTCGAGTCTCATCCTTGTAAAACACAATTCCCAATTCATTAAATACACTGCTGGAACCATCGTCCATTTGAACCCAATGACCCACACACAGATGGCACTGACCTTGACTCTCATTGTCTTCATGGTGTCCTTGACCTTGACCAAATCGGCCCCTCCTCCATAATTACGAGGATGTCTTTTGTAATCTGACCCTTCCCGTCTGTCAGATGGACCACCACCTCCTCCTCCTCCTCCACCTCCTCCTCCACCTCCTCCTCCTATGCCACCTCCTCCTCCTCTTCGCCAATCTGACAACGGGTTGAAGGTAGGATCTGGAGGGGGATTCTGAGAAACAAACAAATTACCATCAAAACACGAGAGAACCAATGAAAACTTGCATACATTTTAAAAAATAAACTCACTAATAATTCACACAGAGAATTGCCTACATTTGGTCAAGAATATTTTAACGTTCTATAAATATGAAACCTAGATCATGCAACATGAATGGCCAGTGCTTGAAGACCCCGTTGGAAAGATCTACACAGAGAATCAGAGAAGCAGCCGAGGCAACCCAAACGGAGAATTAGGATGCGGAAGTCCATAGGTCAAAGTAAGTCAAACAAGAGTGTTATCAAAAAAACGTACTGGGTATCAAACTATGTTCAAATCAAATTACATTTGAAATGTCGCTCACCAGATACGGTTTTTGTTTGTAAATGACCTGAAACATGCCATTTTTCCTTCATCTCCATGACCTTGGTAAATAAAAATGACCTAGATGCATATGAGCACTAAGCTACCCAAACAATTAAACGAGTAAAAAACAAAAAAAAACATTTGGGATGTCAATCCTACCCTACCTACTCAACCTCACAAAGTCCCAAACCAATTCTGTTTAAATGCAATCAGGTATGCAGATTTAGATATAAATAAATATAACAAAACAAATTAAAGCAGTAATAACACCTGACAAGTTTATCTCCCTCTGAAATATTTTCAGATGTGACAATAGACGATTTTTAGTGGATTTTTAGTGGATTTTAAGTGGATTTTAAGTGGATTTTAGTGGATTTTTAGTGGATTTTTAGTGGATTTTTAGTGGATTTTTAGTGGATTTTTAGTGGGTTTTAGTGGATTTTTTGTGGCACGCACGACCTTCACACATATTATAATGGCACTAAAAAATAAAACTAAGAGAAAATGGCGGTGAATACTAGCATAACATCACTACTTGCGCCACTTTGTGTTAGTTTTATATTTAGTGGCCACTGCGTTGCCAAGGGCCATGGGGATGGGGGTCTACTGTCACTTGTGTATTTCTTATTCTGTGCTTGACTGTGACCTTTATTATAATTTCAGGGGTGTATATGGTAAACAAACAAAAATCTGAAACCATCAGCAAGACCCAAAAAAAAAGACTAGTGAGTCTGAAATCATAGCTTAATACTAATATATGAAATATATGAAAAAGCAAAAAGTCTAAAATCAAAGCAAAAAGTCTGAAATCAGACAAAATGTGAGAGATTTACCCTAACCCTAACCCTACACCCCTGTATAATATCTTGCTTACGTTGTCTCCTTTGAGTCGTCCTTGGTACGGCCTCGACATGGCGTGGCTCTCGGGCTGCATGCAGTAGGGGATCATTATAAAAAACATGGAATTAATATCACTGGAAAACAACAAAACTACAAAACAAACTACCACACACACACACACTCACATGCTTCATTCCACACACAGAGATATCGTGAGAATAGGAAAATCATATTGACATAAACAGAGTCAAATTTATATTCTGGTGGAAGTAAAGTCGGCATGGAAGGCAATGACAAACTACCACATTATGCCGTATGCTTAGTATTATTCAAGTCTCTTACACTTGGATATCCTATGTTCGGTATTGAGTATGAAAATAAATGAAGAGGGAGCGGGCACTGAATGGTCTTGTAGACAGAATGATAGTGGGATAATGTAACAGTGCCAGTGAGAGACAAGAACAGAAAA
>JARFNW010067581.1:0-13629 GCA_031763155.1 Dirona albolineata | reverse complement strand
ACCTGCTCGTCTTTCATTCCTGATGCAGAGTCTTTCTAGCCATGTGTTAGGTGATGAGTGGTGTAAGTCCTCATTGAGAGCTTGACATATGGCTGGTCCCTACACTGCTTATTGTGGTATAAAGGGGATTCGATAAACAAACTATAGCAAGCTAAAATTAGAATCAAAATCTGAACTACTGATGATGATGATGTCATACTCATTTGATGTACGAGTACTCAACTATATATTCAAACAACTTACCAAGTATTGAGCAACGGTTGAATAAGTTTTTAAATGCAAAACAAAGTTTGAATATGAAGGTCAATGATTCTTTCAAGTTGGACTCTAATTTTTATTTTTTGTAGTAATTACCAGTACAAGCTATCCACATAGTTTTTTCTTTGAATGAATAAACAGTCACTTTTTTTTCTTCTATAATGTCATCACTGGTTCATAATTATTACAGCCTGTTGCTGACATTTCTTTGGAGAAATGGGCTTTGTTGAACCTTGGTGAGCAATTTACCAGGACACAGCCTCTCTAAAGTATGAAATGGCTTGCGCAAGATGAGTGATCAGAAATCAGATGCTTTGCAAGACTTGTAACATTGATTGCAAAAAATAAAAACAAACCAACCTATCGGAGCATACTCTCTTCACTTGGAGATCGTCAGCGATTTATGTTGCTGGTGCAGGAACTTTCCACAGACATAAAATCAACATCCAGCTGATATGTATGAACATAAATAAGCTGGTGCAGTTTCTGCAGGGATGTCTGATCCAATGCTCATAGGATATTGGTGGACTGGAAGAAGATGGAGAACCAGTTGAAGTGGAGATGGAAGAGTTTTTTTGTTTTTTTACTGAAATTACCATTGAGGTGAATGGAGAGAGAGATGCTGGGTTTTTCGGGGCATTGACAAGAGAAATGGTGGAGGTACCAGTCATACTGCTCCCACACTCGTCATACCAGGCTAAATTCATCTTCCAACTTTATAAACCATCCACTTGAGCTAGTGCTGGAGAGTTTTAAGTGCCTACTACTTCAGTTTTTAACATTCCTTCTATTGTTATTATAAAATATAAAATGCCTCAGTACAGTAAATGATGTGTCTTCTTGCGACCTATTGAGACACTTTTTATTATTATTATTTTGAAGTTGATAGCTATCTTAAAGCTTTATATTTTCAAGTTTTTAAATATTTTTAGTAATGTTGTTTTTCAATGGCATGTCTCATACTTATAATATTGAATGATGCTAGTATCTTTTCAATGTTGTGTGAATGTTTATCTATTTGACTGAGGTACGATTGGATTTAGGTCATGCTGTTACTGTAAAAGTGGAATGAAATGGCTTTACTTTTCTGCCTTTTTGTCATTTCAGATTTATGTCTGCAACATATCTAGATTGTTTTTATTATTACTTTTATACAAGAAAATGTCCCCTAATTTTGTTTAATTTTGTTTTTTCCCTCACAGACAACTAGTCATGAATCTTCAGGCTTTGGGTATGTATGTATAGCTTGGAAATGACATTTGATTTATTTGTATTTTTGAATTAATTTTTAATTCATTGATCTACTAAGCATATATATAAAAGGAATTATTAAAATAAATGGAGCTTGATGAAAGGATCTTTATCATTTTGATTGCATTGGAAAGAAACAATCAACATTGTGGTATGTTAAGTGTGGTTTTTTTTCGATTTCATTTAAAAAGAATAAATCATCACATGACATACATTACTTTTTCAATGAATGGTTGGAATTCAACTTTCATAAGGTTAAAATATTGGCTATATTCATATGAAGATGCATGAATTCATATCATATCGCTTGATTAAGTCATTAAAGATGAGTTAAAATCAGAATCCATCATGAAAGTAGACACTTTTTTGTTTTGTTTCATGAAATATTGAAGAATTGACTCCTTTTTTTTTATTCCAGGAAAAGTTCCTTGACACATATTTTAGGAAGTAAAGTTCGCGGGCTTGGCAGAGGCTTTGGTGGAGGAGATTCAAATAGTCAATCAAACGGGTTTGGAGGAGGCAATAGGGGTGGTCGTGGAGGATCGTTTGGTGGTAGGAGAAATGATGATGATGACTCGTCTAGGAGCAATGGTTTTGGAGGGAGAAGAAATTTTAACAATGACAAAGAAAATGACAGCAGAAGTAATGGATTTGGATCTCGAAGTGGTTTTGGTTCCAAAGGATTTGGTCAGTCTGAAGACAATGAGTCATCTGGTGGAGGATTTGGAGGCAGAGGTGGCGGCCGTGGAGGTAAAACAGAATTTTCAATTGAATTTAACTATTAACAAGGAATATTTAAAAACTTTCATTTGCTGTTTTTGATTCCAAAATTTGGAATTTTTCATGTACAATTTGGGAATTATTTATTTTGGGGAAAACACAGGGTCGGGTTGTTTTGAAATAATGTGGATATCAGTTGATTTTTTTATTTATTTATTTATTTATTTTCCCTTATGATTATTATATTCCATAATAATGCAATTTCTTCACTGAATCACTTCATACGTGGTGATGACATGATGGGATTAATTCAGAACCAGAGAGGTGATTGTTCTATTTCCCTTGCTGGAAGTGGAAGTCAACCCCTGACACACAGCAAATGCAGAGAACATTTCTAATTGGTTGGAAATAATTGCCCCCAACAAATGATTGTGCACTAAAGACTTTCAACATATCAAAAAAAAAATTACATTATTACCAATACTGGCTCCTTCCGTCTGAGCCTACAAACATTTAAAGGGTGTACTCTTGCTGTGTATCATTAATAATATTCATTTTATGATCATGGTGTTATTTTATCCAAGTTGTGATGTTCATTTATGTCAATATTATATCCTTTGTGCAGGTGGTGGTGGAAGAGAGGTGCGAGATGGCGACTGGAAATGTCCAAATGAGTAAGGTTTATTTTTTTGTCTTTAATACTTAGATGAATCATAGAGGGAAAGCTAAATCGTCAACTTGTAAATTTTTTATTAATGTACAGCAATTCATTATATTTACTTTCAGTTCTGAACAGTCAATATTTGGCTTAAAGATAGTTTCAAAATCTGTGAATAATGGTTATGTAACGACATTTTTTTCTTTTTTGTTCTCAGGGATTGTGGCAATGACAATTTTGCTTCTAGGTTTAAGTGTCGAAGATGTGATACTCCAAAACCTGATGACGGGTAGGTTTATGTTACTGTTACTGTTATGTGGTAACTTTGGCCCATAGGGCTAACTTTGGGCCGGCGGGGGATATTATTTTGTGTAATTACTTATGACTGATTTTATGAATTTCAAAATGTTTCCAAGCTGAAAAACATTTTCAAAAATCAATTAACAGAATGCTCTTGGCCTGCACCATTTTGTCCTGAATCATACAAAAACGAAATCATTAACTATAAATCACATTCTACCATGGTCAATGTTTCCCCAGTTTAGTCTATCTTTGGCTATACAGATAATTGTGTATCTGGCCAATGTTACCCCAAACGGGGTAACTTTGGCCACAGCTCTTTATTATCAAAAAGATGGTACAATCTTTTATTTTAAAGGAATGACATTGTTACTCTCTTATCCATAGGGCACAAGCCCCTAGATTGGCGTAAAAATTAAATACTTTTTAAAGTATTATTGGAGTTAGTAACGCTTCCAAAACAAAATAAGTGGACCAAAGTTCCCATATTATGGTACTTAGTAAGGGTGTCTAAAAGATTTTTAAAAATGTGAACTTTTAGATGTGATGCATCATAATCATGTCATGGGCAAGGATTCTATAGTTTTAAGACAGGTCAATTTCCAGTCTTGAATACTAAAGGCACCTACAATATAAAACCCTGGCCACTTTGAGTTACCGAAAAAGCTATTATTGGATCAATGTTTAAGGACAGGTAATGAGTGATAATCAGTCTAAAATCTTATGTTGGCGCAATGAGTTCAGCAAGTTTCTACCCATTAGTTTTAGGACCAGGATTTGTGAATAATAATGAGATATTTTTTTGTCTTGCTGTCAGGATCATGGGTCACTTATTTCGCTTTGATCTCATAAACTGGTTTCACATGTATTTATACCCTATAGTTTCACCTCTGTATTTTCAATGGTTTCTGCTGCAATGGTTTATGACCAATATGATATTGTTTGATTTGTAAGTGGTAGTCTGTCAAAGTAACTGACCTTTTTATAATACAGTGGAAGTGGAGGAAGTTTTGGTGGCGGAGGATTTGGCGGCAGATCAGGCGGTAAGTTTGCCTGTGTGTAATATACTATTATAGCCAAAATATGCAGATACTGTTTTGAGTGAGAAAGTATGATTTTCTCTGTACAGAATGAAGAGAAGACTTTTTAACCAATTTGTAACATATTTATTTGAACTCATCTATAGTTATGTCTGAAATTTAGAACTTGGGCTCTTTTACGATCTACACTTGCATAGTTATAGATACCATGTTTGTGATGGCAACATTTTACACTATTTGTCACCTGTATATTTGGGTTTGGTGTTCCCATTTCTTATTACAATACACTTTTGAATTAAAATACTTTTCTGAGGTCAAGAAACTTATTTACTCTTGAAATGTTTGTTGACTGGTCTGACTTGACATTTTCCTTTCAAAACCAGATACCCAGTTTCACATTTTATTTATCGTTTATATTTTGATGTAATAATGATAATAATTTAATATAATCTTTATTGTCCATGAAATGCAATTTATGTTTGGTTTAAAAATGCTCATTGAAATACAAAAACATGAATCTTAATAGAATGCACAATCATACCGATGTTAGTGTTGTGTTAGCTCCAATGTTGTTCAATGTTAAATTATTATTTAAAAACTTTCAGGTGGTGGTGGAAGAGGAGGAGGAGGAGGACGAGAGGGGCGAGATGGTGATTGGAAGTGCCCTGATGAGTAAGTGTGTTTTTTAAAATTGTTTTTTGTGGGGTTTTTTTCTTGAGGTGAAATATTTGTTAGTTGAAATGTGGAGAGTAATGATATCTTAGATGAGTTTATAGTCATGTTTTCCTGTCCTACCCATTTCCATCATTTATCCCAACTTCTTTTGTGACATATAGAGGAGAGCAGTATGTTAGGCACATCATATAGGCACTCTGACAACTCTGTCTGTAGCCACATACTCATTCTCAACTGGGTCAAGTGAGGAAAATACTGTCGTGATTCTTTCCCAAGGACTCAGCAGTGAGCCTAGTGATGCAAGGATTTGAAGTCAGGGCCTCTTGATCTAGTAGTCTGCTGACTGCTCTGCCGTCAATGCTAGGAAGTCTTAATAGTTTTTATTTATTTATTGCATGAGCATTTGTTAAACATACTTTCCTATTATATATTTTAACATTCAATTGTCTGCAGGAGTGATACATACTGTTTATGTATAGAACTATACAGATAATATTGAAATGCTTCTCTTTTTAACAGCAAATAATCAATATTTTTCAGGGATTGTGGGAATAACAACTTTGCATTTCGTAGAAATTGTCAAAAGTGTGATGCTCCAAAACCTGATGATGGGTGAGTTTTTAGGTTTTATTTTTATTTCAGTGTTTTAAGCTGAAAGATCACTGTTAAGGGAATCCATATTATATGCCACTGCAATTAAATTAAATTTGGGCCCACCCAAATATTATGTCATTAATTAAGTCTTGTTGACTACTTGGTTTATATTACGTGCAATTAAAACTGCTGGTGTGAAATGACAACAGAGTGTAAGATTCACTTGTAGTGGGTAGACCATGAAGGCTTGGTGGAATGAATTTGGTTTTGGAGTATTGTTGCCCTCTGCACTTTATATACTTTGTCAAAAGAATAAAAATAATTTTGTTGGGGGTGGAGGGTGGTGGGCAAGTAATATTTTGTCACTTTTATGTGGCAGTGGGCAATTGTTATTTCATAATTTGATATTTACCAATAGTGTCTAGTTATAAAATGAATTGTTGGTGAGAGTTATCTTTATTTAGTTTGAATGTGTATTGTTTTATGTCTATAATTTACAGTGGAAGTAGTGGAGGCTTTGGTGGCGGAGGTGGTGGTGGAGGTTTTGGAAGATCTGGCGGTAAGTATTTACAGTTTTGTGTTTGGGTAATATACAAAAGGGTTGCCATGCTATTTTAATGTTATCTTTTAAAAAAAAAAATCTGCATGACTTTTGAAAATTGGTCCATATAAATTTGTTACATTTTGTCACATGTTCTTTGTTTAAATAAACCAAACAGATTCTTATCCGTTTGAGCAAGGGTCCAGTATTTTTGAGGTAGTAGGTTAAATGTGTTCTTTGCTATACAATTGTGCACATAACAACATTGTACATCAAGAGATAGCTAGCTATATCCGATCCTGCTGTGGTCACAAAAATGTTTTTTGAGAATATTTATATAAAATGATTAAGATCCATATTAAATTGTTTTAAAATAGCCTAATTTGGATGAAGTCTGTACTTTAAATCGCGATTTGACTATTTCATTTACTGATACTGGTTTGTTAAAAAATTATGGGCACAGTATCTTGATTTTCGTGATTCGATGATTGTTCTGTCGCCATTCATGCTGCATGTTCCTACTTGGGATTTTTTTTTTAATGGCAGCTATGCAATTATTCATGCATAGATATCCAAAATCATTCTGCTCATAAAATTGTAATCAGAAAAGGATTTATTGTCAAAACAGTGCAGGGGGTCAAATATTGCACGCATAGAATTGGCCAAGTAATCAACCTTTTATTGCCAGAATCACAAATTTTCTGCACATAAGTTTATCAAGCTTCAAAATCTTTATTGAAAGTGTCACTGGGTGTTTTTCACTGTATCACATGCATAAAAAGGTCTAGAATTGTTTATTCAAAGCAAAATAAGGTCAGACTATCACACGACTGATATCTCTGTCAATGGTACAGGAAGAGTTAATGCTATTTCAATGTCCATTCTTTTTTTCCAGGTGGTGGTGGTGGAAGAGGAGGAGGAGGAGGAGGACGAGAGGGGCGTGATGGTGATTGGAAATGCCCTGATGAGTAAGTTTCTTTTTTCATTGTTTGTATTTGGTGTTAGTTAAGTTGGACAATTTTGTTGTTGCTGAAAGTGGATTGGTGGTGAGTTAGTAAAATATGGACTGCCCATATACTCTTTTACATTACTGTCTATTAGGGAGTTTATCTTATTTTTTGAGTGTGTGTGTGTAAAAGACAGGAATAATTGCTTTGCAGTAGAACAGCCAACTTCCTTGCTTGACTAACACAGGATCAATTTCTTTCAGGGATTGTGGAAATAACAACTTCGCATTCAGAAGAAATTGTCAAAAGTGTGATGCTTCCAAACCAGATGATGGGTGAGTCATTTGTATTGACATGTTTTAAAAAATATTTCTAAATCATGACACAGTACTCTTTTCTAATGATAGTGGGAATGTATTTTGTGGTAGATTGGTCAATGGTATAAATAGAATATATTGGTGGGTTTGCAGGAGGGAAAAAATTCAGCCAGATCAATCTTTGGCTCACTCAAATTTTTGATGAAAGGAAATTCTTTGTTGAGCCTTTTCATAGCTTTTAAAGTCTTTTATATTCACAAGGAAATCCCCATGAGAAGACTTTCTCAAACCTGGTCACATTGATGTTAAGATACACACTCAATTAAGAAAAACAGTTCTACGTTTAGATAATTATGATCTCTGATGTTTACCCTTTATTTTCCTTTCTTTTTTATTTCGTTAACAACCTTTTCTTTGAATTTACAGTGGAAGTAGTGGTGGCTTCGGTGGAGGGTTTGGTGGTGGTGGCAGATCTGGTGGTGGTGAGTCTTAAAAGTTCTTATGTACATTTAGTTAATTCAAAGATTTTTTTTGTTCAAGACTGAATAAGAAGAGTGTTAGTTATGCAGGTTTATTTAGAGCCCAGGTGTGTTCAACTTGATGAATATCAGGACTTATTTCATAATTAATATATAAGTTTGTAGTACATGGTGGAATTAATATATGTAGCTGTGTTTCCAGTCAAATGTAGGTAATGCGGCGATGACGTATCAATGAAAGATAGTGCAAATGCATGGATCAAAGCTTTATTTGTATTTATCTTTAAGAGGTAATTGGTTATGATACTCGATAAAATAGTTTGCATGTGTGCGCTCAGTGCCAGCAGAAGTAGGTATATAAATAGAAAGGGATGTTTGAATATAGGTATATATTGGAAGTTTGTTATTTATTTATTTTTTCTTTCTTTTTCTTTAGGTGATGGAGGAAGAGGTGGTGGCAGGCAAGGAGAATGGAGATGTCCTGATGCGTATGTATATTTTCCTCATATCCCTTAGCCCATGCCTTAAACCATGTTCTACAATGCTACACCCTTTAAAGCTATAAAGTAATATGGTTCAGAAGTTGAATTTGTTATGATGGGAAAGAACAAATTTGTGATCTTTCAGATAATCCTTGGAATTAAATTTTTTTCCAAAGGTCAAGCAAGCTATGAGAGAACATAAAATGTAATTACTTTTGTTTCAATTGTTTGCACATAGACCTGTATAAATTTATATTTATATCAAAATAATTATTTCAGATCATGTGGCAATAACAATTTTGCATTCCGAAGGAATTGTCAAAAATGTGACACTCCAAAACCTGATGATGGGTAAGAGGAGCTAACTTTTTTAGTTCCCAAGTTTTGCTTTTCTTTTTTATTATTTATTTATTTTGGTGTGTGTAACATGTGATTTTTGAAGGTAAAAAAACTGATGGCAATGTGATGGTTAAATGGCAAGAGTGGTGGTTATATCTAGAAAAAAAGAATAATTTCAAATACAGAATAAGAATTAATATCTGCATCAAACAGAAAAATGTTAAAGTAATTAAATGTGATGGAAGATGCTGGCATGATATATATATATAACTTTTTACCCTACCCCCTTTTCGTGTGGGTGTGTTGAGACAGCATTAGTGTTTTGTCTTAGTTGTTTATGTAGGAAAATGCTAGTATTATATTTATTTATGGTTCTATGTAAATTTTCTTGGTTTCAAAATTACAAGTCATATCGATCAGCTGTTCAAGGTCTTTTTGAATTGTACAATCTTTTTTATTATGATCATCATTTTCGTAAGCGCTAGTTTCAACCGTCACTGACTTGATGAATTTGAACTTCTTGTTCATCTTTGTCAGAAGAATGAATATTTTCGATAATGTAAACCTAGGTCTAGTTTTCTTGACGCAGGAACTGTGATGATATTAATTTTTTAAATGCCTTAAATCAAGTAAAGATGGACGCTGTCACTTGTATGTGACCTCTTGAGCGCACTAACAACAAAACTTTACTGTGATTTGTGATTGGCTGCTCTTTTTTTTTTAGCTCATGACCTATTATAACACGTGTGAAGTTGTTGATAACTGCAGTAGAAATGTTGAATACAGCAGAAATGTTGCTAGTTATATTCCTGCTTTAGCTCCAATTCCTTCTGATGGGATTAATGCTATAAATGAAAAATATTTGAATGCTGATTAGCAATTTATTGAAATAATGATAATTACCTTCGATTGTCACCTTTTATGACATGAAAACAAAAAAGACTAATATTTCCTCTTTGCATTCTTTTCAAACAGAGGCGAAGGTGGTGGAGATTCAGGTAATTATTTTGAGCATAAATATAATATTATGTATGGACTTTGGTACAGTTTATTGTATTAGGAATAAATTAAACTTAATAATCTTTATCATGACTTAAGATATTTTGAAATTGTTTTTAAGCTTGTATTTGTAAGCATCTTGTATATGGAAGTTTAGGAACATTTCTGTGCTAAACCATTATATTATTCTTTTTGAATTTTTGAAATATTCAGACAAACCTAGAGAAGCACCTTACATTCCACCAGCGCTGTCTGAAAAAGAAGATGATATTTTTGGAGCCACAATTGAAAAGGGAATCAACTTTGACAAATATGATGACATACCAGTAGAAGTGAGCGGCAGAGATCAGTGCGGCTTCATCAGCTCCTTTGAGGAGGGATCTTTATTTCCAACTTTCTTGCAAAATGTTAGGCGTGCCAAGTTTGAGAAGCCAACCCCCATTCAGAAGTATGCAATTCCTATCATTAAAAATGGGAGGGACCTTATGGCTTGTGCACAAACTGGGTCGGGGAAAACGGTAAGTTTGCTGTGGTAATAACATTTTTCATGTCTATATTTTATAAAGTTAATCAAGTCGGGGATGTCAGTTTGTCGATTTTTGGTAGGTTTTCTGATTTTTTTGGTGGTCTGCAAATTTTCAATTTTGGGCACTCAGATGGTTGATTTTCACTGTCAGCGGGAATCGGAAAAGATTGTGAGAGAAAAAAAGTCAGAAGTAATTAAATGACGAATAAAATCAGATATGTTTACTTAGTTTCTTTGTAAAAATTAGAAACAACTGACTACTCGTACATTCGGTATCGAATGTGACTATTGACTTATTTGCTGACAATGTATCATGATGGTTCCTTACAGTTACGAACCCGTTGCCTTTATTTCATGTTATTTGTATCGATTTTGTCAAAAAATGATTATCCCTCTATTTCAATGCGAGTCTCAATGCTGTAACATTCCATAATTGATGATGAAAAGTGAACTTTGAAATTTTGCTGTTTGAGAAACCAATTACGCTCGGCTTCCAACTTCGGCTGGTCAGTTACATGCAGATACTTTTCATCCCACAATGCAAGCAATGTGTCAAATCGCGGACGTTGCTTCTTTCGTTTTTGCTGTTATCGAGTTGATGGGTTTGGTTTCCATTTTTGTTACTGACTCTTGAGATTGAGAATCAATCATTTTAATCTCCTTTAGAATGAGTCAGAGATCAGATTTTTTGTGAATGGCCGGATAATTTAGGAAATTGATAAAAAAGACCTCAAAAAGACATCCTTTAGTTCTGCAAAAGCTAGAATTAGAAGCTAAAAAAGGTGCGCACGAATATTCTAGAGATGGTCGTTTCAGCTGTATCAGAACTGCATGATTTCAACTTTATGAAGATAACATAATGTATTCATTTATTTTTTGAAGGCTGCGTTTCTTTTACCTGTTTTGACAACAATGGTTTCAAGGGGGCTTACTACAGACGGACATCAGGATGTGCAGGCTCCTCAAGCTATATGCGTGGCTCCCACCAGGGAGTTAGCCTGTCAAATCTACCTTGATTGTCGTAAATTTGCATATGGAACAGACGTCCGTCCTGTTGTGGTCTATGGTGGAACATCTGTAGGGCACCAGTTGAGGGAAGTTGAAAGAGGAGCCAATTTTGTAATTGGAACCCCAGGACGTCTCCTTGACTTCATTAACAGAGGAAAGGTAGGATTTTAAATACATACTTGATGGGTAATTAATATGAAATTTAAGAAACAATTGGACATCAGTATAGAAATAATCAATGTTTTGTGAAAATATTTGATGAGTATGTTGATTGGATAGAGAAGATTTTTGTGGGATTTAAAAAAACAAACTTACTTGCTTATCGATGTGCTGTTAATTTGTAAAAATGAATTGCATTCTAAAGTTCCCAAGTTCAATTTCAAATTCTGCCGAACATATCTCCAGTTGTATTAGTTTTAATTTTGCTAAGTGCCAAACTCTCATTTATTCCCTCAGATCACTCTGGCTTGTTGTCAATTTTTGATTTTGGATGAGGCAGACAGGATGCTTGACATGGGATTTGAGCCAGAAATCAGGAAGCTTGTGGAAACCATGGGCTTGCCATCCAAAACAGAGAGGCAGACTCTCATGTTTTCTGCCACCTTCCCAGAAGAAATTCAGAAACTAGCGGCAGACTTTTTAAATGACTATCTGTTTGTGACAGTTGGACGTGTCGGTGGTGCCAACACTGACGTCACTCAGAATTTCTTTGAAGTTGATCGCATGCAGAAGAGAGAGTGTTTGTGTGATATTCTCAATCAGAAAAGTAAGTATCAATATTTGACTTTATGAGTTTGTATTCCATTGTTTGACAGTCGTATGTGAATCCTTGATAAAAAATGCATATATTGATTGACAGCCGTTGGATTAATATAAATTGGTAATTGAATCAGTCATGGAACTTCACAATCTGGTAGTCGTCAACTTCGCTAATGGATTTGTCTTTATGACTACAAAATTGAAAAGTTTTGAGGTTTGGGATGGAAATTATTTTCTTATTCGTAAAAAAAAAAGTGTTAGCCTTTCTTAACCAAAAATTGAGACCAAAACTTGTGTTTCTGATATTGGTGCCAGCTTTGCTGTTGCCTGATGCATCCTCTTCTTGTCTTCCTTTGATTACCTTTATCAATTTTACGATACTTACAATGAAACTATCTAACCAATCTTACAAACATTTTTAATATCAAGGAGGCAAAGAATATTAGGACCTTTGTACTTTGTAGATTGTTACGGCTCTGGTATGTCTTTTGAACTGGAGATGCCGCCCTCATAAAATGTTAGGAAAATCGTTGTCTTTTATTGTTGACCAAAGGAAACATTATATGTAATGCCAGTTTTATGAATACTACAAAAAAATTATCATTTCATTGTCAATCAGTGTTAATATCTCTTCTTTTTGTTCCATTTCTAACAGAGGATGAGAGGACTCTGGTTTTTGTAGAACAGAAACGAAACGCTGACTTTTTGGCGTCATATCTCTGCCAGTCTGGATTCCCCACGACAAGTATTCATGGGTTGGTTTTGTTTTCTCCCTATATCATGAAATTGTAACATATTTCAAATCTTCTGCACAGTACATCAAAGTTATATTTCTAACCCATTATATATTAGCAATGTTATGTGAATGCAGAAAAGATGAATGTTTCCATGAGATATTCATTCTTTGCTTTTGTAATTTTATCAGTGTGCAATCAGTCATTGTGTCTTGAACAGCAGTAATGAATTAAATTTCAAAGTGGTTGGCTTTGATAGTGTACTTCCAGCTAGGCAAAAATTTTATTCAGTCAGTTATGTAAACAATAACCTGCATTTCTGACTATTGGCAATTTGCAAACATTTTGCCTGATCCTGATCAGTGCTATTAATCATTTGAATGTATGTATATTATTCAATGCAATTACTCATGAATAGAGGGCATCATTTTGATTCATTTTATTTAGCGTTTTTCACTAGATTCAGATATATTTCTTTTACAGTGACCGCCTTCAAAAAGAAAGAGAAGAGGCCCTTCGTGACTTCAAAACTGGGAAGTCTTACATTTTGGTGGCAACTTCTGTGGCTGCTCGTGGTCTTGACATCCCTGACGTGAAACATGTCGTTAATTATGATCTCCCATCCTCCATTGATGAGTATGTCCATCGTATTGGTCGAACTGGCCGATGTGGTAATCTTGGGAAGGCTACCAGCTTTTTCAGTGCTGACACAGACCAACCCTTGGCCAATCACCTACTTAGGATTTTGAAGGAGGTAAGCACCACTATACCACCACGAGAACATATCTGTTGAAAAGTAACTTTGAATATACTTACTTGAGATCCTGCATCGCTGATGGCATTAAAGGATATAATCCATGCATCACAGGAAGTTCTTTCTTTCTTGATCAATATACCTTTTGTACCTTTCGGTGTAAGGCTTAAATTAAGCATCATAAACAAACTTTCGCCACTGGTTTCTATCCAATGTCTTCCTTTTTGCGTCTACAAACTTACATCCCT
>JARFNW010067470.1:0-12447 GCA_031763155.1 Dirona albolineata | reverse complement strand
TACACACACGATTGTTTCCATATTAACTAAAAATCAAAATTCAAATCTAAAACATGTGCAATAGCTTAAAAACAACAAAAAAGGTAACAATCAACACCTATAGCAGCTTATATGAAAACGATCTAATATAGATATTTTATAACAATGATATGAGAACATCTACATTTCATTATATATCTATTAGCGAATAAAAACCATAAACACACCAGGTAAGGGGTTTTCAACAAATTAAAAATCACAGACTGAGATTAGACATTTTTTTAAATTTTATCTTTTTTCTAAAGCAAAAAATATGAGAAGAAAAAAATGAACAATGAAAAAGTTTTTGAGAATGGTATTGCATACCTGCTTGTGGTAATGACCTAGAAAATGGAATTGCCCTCTTGACCTGAGTATCGTCTGGAGGGTAAATGACAGCATCAGGGTGTCTTTTCTGGTATGTCGGGTCGATGGCAGCAGCAATATTAAACCCAACAGACCCGTTAACATGAGGGGATCCTTGGTGAGGTCTGAGGGAAATAAATAACATAATAATAATAGGCATACTTGGTAATGAAAATGGATCAATTCATAAGTTACACATTATCCCCATTTCTGAAAGATAAAAATATTAACGTTATGATCCCTATCTGTACGTCACTGAGAGATGATGAACGAAGACAAGAACTAACTACCTGTAAGTATTCACAAAAAATAAAGGTTGATGAGTATTCTAAACAAACTTTTAGCAAGATCGCTCTTCAGAAGCCTGAAACAGTTTATGTCATGTACGATCATTAATGAGCCCATTGTAATAAACAAATACTTTTAAAATTCTTAACAATTCAAGCATCTTCAAAATAGAAAAAATACATAAAGGATTAACATTAAAAAAATACAAACCCAAATTCATCGTCCTCATCACTGTAGCTTGTTGCATGTTGCCAATGTTGTTGGTGCTGATGTCGATGATGTTGTTGTTGTTGAAATTGCTGATGAGAAGGATGATTTGCAACACCCCGCCCTTCAAATTCATCATCAGCATCTAACCACTGTCTTACTTCAGGCCTTTCATCCTCAAACCTATCATCAGGGTAATGGGACTGGTGCCTGTAATCCCCATGCGACAGTTGACGAGGAAGACCGTCCGAAACAGAAGCCGAAGCCTTACCCAAGCTTTGTGTTGCACCGAGTCTCGAGTGTTGGCCTCTCCCGCGGCCTGATGACCGGATGACATCGACATTCGTACCCGCCCCCTCTCTGCCTGACGTGCCCATACCTCCCATGCGAGGGGAAGACATAGAGCCTTGCTGAGCAGCAAGAATTCCGTTATGGTCTCCGGCCGCTATCCGTCTTGCTGATTCCAATGTGGACATGCCCTGTGCGGCACTATGAGAAGGAAGAGGCATAGCTGGTCGGTTGGCCAGATGTTGAGGGGTTGGTTGTTGTTGGTGATGTTGCTGGGGGTTTCTATGTACAGAGGAGGAATGAGGATTGGTGGAAAATGAGGGAGGGTTGTGTGAGGATGGGGAGGAGGAATAAGGAGAAGGCGCTTGGTGTTGCTGATCTTGTCTGCTTTTGTTAAACGGTGGCCGGGGTGGTGGTTGAGATCTGGGAGGGTCTGGTGGAGAGGGAGGGGAATCGAAGGCTTGAGTGTAGCTATTGCGACGGTAGCGAGTTGCTCCAGCAGCAGGCATTGTGGGAGACATACTGCGAGGTGAGTGTTGTTGCTGTTGCTGTTGTTGTGAGGACACTGTGGTTTTTGTTGGCAGTACCATGTTCATTGTGTTGGCAGATGCTCCTAAAGGCAGTGATTCTGATTCTTTTAATTTCTGCAAAGATATAATATATATAAAAATAGATAAGTAGTCTGCAAATGTTCAATAAACACTAGAAATACATCCCCCTTACCATCATAATGTTCCCATCATAAGAAATGTTTTAAAACGAGATATTAGAAGAGTAATTTAGTTTCCTGGGAGAATTAAAAATTTTGTAACGATAAATGATAAATGAAACATGAAAACATGAAAACATTTCAAGTCCTTCGATTTATTATCACTTGTTCCCAATAGCACCCTGCGCCGGTATTCATAGACCATACGTTAACTGTTAGCATATTCTGGCACACTCATATTGCATTGAATTCCACTCACAACATAACGTGAGTATAGGGATGCCCAGCCTGCACACATGTCTTATCTTATGGCCCCTGGTGACGGGCACATTGTGAGCAGAGGCACTACGGGGATCAAATGTGTCGACAATTTTGTATAAACTCTGCTCAATAGATACAGTAAAGTTCACTTTGAAGCTTTCATTAAATTAATAAAGTGTCAAATGTGTTTTTAACCTGCGCCTCCTTTTTTTGTTGGTGTTTTTGTTTGGCTTTTTTCAATCGAATCTTCTCTTGTTCCTGCATCACTTTAGCCAACTCTTCGTCTTGCTGTTCTATTCTCTTTAGCTTATGCCTGTCAATTTCGGCTTTGGAACGCTGGCAATGAAAATACATATTTGAATTCAATATGAAGTAGAAAAAACAAACAACCCAAACCAAACCCAGCCTTTTTCATCCTCTACCCCCCTCCACTGTGCTTGCGTAGGGTCTTAATCCTTTACAACGGGGTGATTTGTAAGAAATAGTATATTGGAACCCAGTGGCAAGCCAGCTTTCAAGCAGAATAGAAAAATCAGAAGACAAATTTGAGCTTTTTCAGAGCATACAATTGAACGGGCCTGCATCTATATTTGAGAATAAGGTTAGCTGTCTCACATTTTATCTGAGAAAATAAACGAGGAACATATTGTACATATCAAGTATTTTGTGTAAAATATTCTTCTGGCACCCCTATATAATCATATACGGTATTCCTGAATTGCTCTATAAACAAAAAAAGTTATTACGAAAACAGATCATACACATTTTTTTAGGGGACACACCACGCAGCACATTCTTATCTAGGTTCTCCTCATCTGTGTAGTCATGGCAATATAGTGAATTACATTACATACCATTCTCAACAACGCTTTTCAACAATCAAAGAAGTAGAAACAGCATTCTCAACAATACTTTTCAACAGTCATAGAAGTAGAAACACCATTCTCAACAATCAAAGAATTAAAAACAGCATTCTCAACAACACTTTTCAACAATCAAAGAAGTAGAAACAGCATTCACATCAACAATACTTTTCAACAATCAAAGAAGTAGAAACAGCATTCACATTAACAATACTTTTCAACAATCAAAGAAGTAGAAACAGAACACATTTGAGAACTTCTCAAGCAAAGTCCAGGAGTCAAGGAGTCAGACAAAATAGTTTGGGCATTAAATAAAAGAAGAGTCAAATAGCTCTTTGTCCATCAAAGCCATAAACAAAATAACACAATTATTAATAACATACCTTGTGTTCCTGTTCCTGAAGCAGTCTGGCCAATTCCTAAATCGTGAGGGAAATTTTTCAAATAATTTTACTAGCAACAGCAGATATGATGTTTAACAAATAAAAAATGATCAACTTGGAACTGAAACAATCTGATGAGGTGGAGACACAAGTGGTTGTTTTTTGTTTTTTTAATCATAAAATTGCCTTTATTTTGTCCACAAGGGCACTTCTTAGTCTTATGGGTATATCATTCAAAAATAAGACTGTCATAACCCAAGCGCAGCAATTAGGTGTGGCATCAAAAAGAGGCAGATTTAGTTGACAGGAGAATTGCTGCTACATATGGACTGCTTATAGCCAACTTCTTTTAGCTGCTTTTGTATTCATTGGTAACACTATGCAAGATTATGGCCGGTGGCACAGTGGTTAAGCTACTTGCCTTTGGTTTGACAGGTCGTGTGTTCAAATCACAGTGGGAGCACTGGATTATTCTTCTCAAGACGTTGGGGGGGTGTAAATTATTATATTATCATGCACACGCATTGATGCAAAAAAATATCCCTTTTTATTGTTTATTAACTTCTATTTTTTTCTTATTTTTTTCTGAGAGACTGCAATATTTTCAGGACAGCACAAAACACAACAGTATGGATGTCATTTAACACTTTCTTCACACATGTTAAAATGACAAAGCGTACCTCATCCTGACTGGCCTGAATCTCCAATCGGGTAAACTCATCCATTTCATCGGGTAGTCGGTAGAAATCACTGAAGTCTCCCTCGTCCTCAATTTTACCTGCTGGTGTCACCCTATATCATCAGAGAGAATATTATTAGAATCATGTTATGGGGACGTGCTTTTGCTTACAGCTTTTAGCAGACAAACATAATAATACATGTCAAGCACAGCATGATTTAAAAGTGACAAGCATTCGAGTTGGATCTCCTCCTAGTAAGGCTTGTTTTTGTTATCTGTTCCCAGTAGTATCGTAATTAAACAGTGTAGGGACCAGCTTTGTGATTGACCAAGGACAGTGTACAAGACAGAAGGCATTGATGCTCAGAGCCAGCTAAAACGTATCCAGGATAAGTGCAAGTCTGTGCCCCACTAGTAGACATGGCCTTATACAGAGCTGGAAAATCTATGGATCAAGATTTTAAGGCAAGTAGGGGATCAGCCCACTATGCCCTAGTAAGGCACATTTCTAAAGGGGGTAGAAGAATGGCATAATGTAACTGATAAATGATAAATGGCATTTATATAGCGCTTATTTATGATTGCCATCATGCTCTAAGCACTTTACAGTAGAACATTTGCCCCAGGAAAGCAACGAAACACTCAACACGTAATAGGTGCCAACCATTCATTCTTCTCTACATTTCTTTTAAGTAAACAAACCACAGGAATTACCACTTTCTGAACATCTGAATTGTCTAGGCAATCTTCGCTAAAAACAAAACCAATGGACCAAATTTAAATCGAAATATTTTTGTTTGCAAAAAATTAACTTGGCATAAACGTGTCATGGGGAGTTAATACTTCAATGTCAGACATGACAATGCTTCTGTTTTAATCTTACATCCAGCTGAACCATCTACATTGAAACACCAGACTAACCTTCTTGTGTTAACACCTTGCACATCCAAGCTTTCCACACTGTCTGCAATGCGGTCACTACCCGTTTCTATGTGACAGGAAAAAGTATGAAAGATAATATATCACATTCGGACAGATTCATGGTAAAATGTATGGGTATGTCTATTATCGCTTTTAGCATACATCAGCATCCACCTCTGTATTAGCTCACATGATCAAATTTGAGAATCATAACTAAATTAAATCAATAAGACATACACAAAAACTCATTTCTTTTACAAATCGTGTGAAGAAATGAAAAGTCAAACGCTGAAAGGGGAATTGCAAAACGGACATTGCAACCCACACGCAAGCGTCAAGGTAAATCAGTCAACTTGAGTTACATTGACATCGGGTATAAAAATAAAAGCTGACCAAAGTGATTGATAAGTTTTCATATCGTTTAGGTCTCTTCTCAATGTGAGTTTTAAAACAAAAAAATTCTCTTCAAAACGATGCTCAAAGTAGCTTGGTTGATACATTTGGCCTAAAATGGGATTAAAAAGAGCAGATCATATTTTTTTTACAAAAGTCGACGAAAATTTTACTAATGCGAATGCCTGGTTTGTCATGATTTTTAGATTTGAAACACTTATTTTACAATATTTATTTTAAAAAGGCATTGAGTGCAAACACACTTAATTCATTTCAAAATGAAAACTCGATTTGGTAACACCACTGAAATTTACCCATTTTTAAAAGAACAACTTTTTGAGTTTTGAAAAAAAATATCAGGTGACAGAGCTGCTATTTTTCTTAATATTCTTTTTTTTGGAAGAAGGGGTTGGGGGGGTTTTGATAATTTGGTATAAACAAAAACCATTTATGTAACTGTAACTCAGACAAGAGTTGCCTCCCATCATACCCCAATCTGCCAGGTGGCATAATTGCTGGCATTGCATGGGACGCTGCAGTTAGGAGGAGCGGAGGATAAAAAAATAGCGAAAGACATTTTTCATCCGAAACATTCAGATTCTGATTTGCCATTGAATGTTCATTCTTGCTATTGTGGCATTTATATTTGTTCACTGAGCCTGCTGAAATGAAAGGAATAAAAAAATGTTGAGCTTTTAAAACTTTCATACCAGAGTTCACATGCAAACCAGCTTCCTCAGTATCTCTGGCAAGCTCGGCTTCAAGTCTATGACGTTCCTGTTTCAATTTTTTCGCCCTTTTCTTTTCCAGATGTCTCTCATATTTCATTTTCTCCTTCTCTTGCATCAGACGAGCAAGTTCCTGTGTGCATTAAACATTTTGAAAGGCATTGGTGAATAAGTAAAAGAATTCTTAATTCATTTCTAAGCTTATATCCTCGATGAAAAGAAACTATACTTGAACATTAGCACCCTGACATTTTGATCTGTGATATAACCGTAACAGCCTATCAATGGCTGGGACACCTTTGTCAAGGTAAGAAAATAAATAAATTATGAGGAAGCCGATTAGTCCAGAGCTGTTTTCTGTTTACGGCGAGGCAGAGTTGCCGTGGCAGACATGGGTTCAATTCCCCCAGTTGGCGAAAATCTTTTTTCTATTTTCTGTTCTTGTCTCTCACTGGCACTGTTACATTATACCACTATCATTTTGTCAAGGTAAGACACCTTTGTCAATCATATTAATCCATTCCATCCTTTTGCGACCTGAGATAACACACCAGGATCCATCCTAACGCGTCATAAGATGTCCTGAAGCCTCATGGAAATGTGTTTCCATTTTTTTAAAGCATAGAAATAAATTATTTCGGTTTATAGAGTATACAGTTTTTCCTGCGCGATCATTGAATAATTTTACTATTTTTAAAAAATATTTTAAAATCTCAATGTTGCTATCTTCTTTCGCATTTACACTCACTCAAAATGAAAACAAATGTAAATAATGGCTTTAGAATACAGGAAATCTGTACTTGATCGGGACCCAGTTCCATAAATCTCATCACAGATCTTTGAACGACTTTAATGTGTTAAATAAAAAGCATTGAATTGAAAAAATTATAACTCGCTATGTCATTAATCAAATGATGTACTATTTCACTAAGTATTCTTTTTAAAAAAATAAAAAAGCCTGAAGGAAGCATCAAATGTTTTCTTAAACTTGAAAAACCTACCTCATCATCTACGACTTCATTAGATTCTGTATTACTATTATGGGATTCCCTTTTCAATTGTTCACTCATCCGTCTGGCAACCAATTCATCTTCTTCTTCCCTGAAACATTATCATTCACAAAAAAATAAATTAATACTTAAAAAATCAGCACATGTATGTGTGTTTGTCCTCAATATGAAAGCTAAATCATCAAATGATTATTAGTCAAGTGCTTGTAGGCTTTAAGTTGTAACTTACTGAGCCTTTAACGCCTGTAATTCTCTCATCCTTTCCTCTTGCTGCCTTAATTCCTCTTCTGTCTGGACAATTTTTGCCACTGGGATATCGTCTCTCACAGTACGTCGGTTGAACCGGTTGAAACCATAATGTTGAGTGACTGCAAAGAGTAAACATATCAATTTATTGTCATATTCATTTTCTATTCTTCTCTTCTCCTTTTTATAGATTACCATGTCATTAATGCAGCAGCAAATGACTTCTTTGATGCTTTTATTATCTTTTATCTGCAATTTTCCAAAGGGTCCGATGCCAAAAGGCTGTAAGTGAGGCACGACAAAGGATAAAAATCTATTTCAAACAAAGATTGCAAAATAATTCTCCGGCCTCATTTTTCAGCAGCTGTACATCACTTCTCTTAGTGTATAAATATGATTAGATTGATTGATTAATTAGCTGAGAAATAATCCCAGAAAAATGTGGCTCACATAATGCATGACAAAGTGACATGGCGCACATGATGTTAGACAAAGCAGCACAAATAATGCTATACAAAATAGAAGTATTGATAGCCATTATAATCTAAAAGATAGAAAATGGCTACAATTTCATTTTATGAAACCAACATGATGCTATTCAGTATTTAAAAACTAATCAGAATTTTTTTTCTTCCATATAATACCAGGTGACCAGAAAAAAAGTGTTACACCAAGAATAACTTATTAAAATAATGCCAGTAACTAAAGAAACAACCTGTTTGTTTAAAAGCATTAATTTCATGGGAGTTTCAACTTTTGTCAGTAAACAGATCCTTACTGCAAACTCTTGTTACTGTTTGAAAATTGAGGAGTCATCGTTGTAATCACTTGCTTTTGAATTCCAACACAACACACTTTACTTTCGTTCAGCACTAAACTTGATTTCTCAAATCCTGAATTCACAATATAGGCGTGTCACAGCATCAAAACAATCTAAAAATACTTACTCTCTTCATTCTGCATTTGATATGCTAAAGCACCATCCTCATGAACTGACCATTGTTTGCGAACTGAAAACAAATTAAAATCATGAATTAATGACTATACCATTATAGCTTATAATAACAGACCTGGATGAAACTGTGACATTTATAGCAATCCTGTTTAGCATTTTTTCCACAAAAAGAAAATTCTGAGTAAAACGATTAGAAGAGAAGCGTCTATACTTCATTTTTAAAAAGTGGTCTGTCGACAGAGGGATGTAAAAGTTCATAGTCTGCAAGGAAGAGAAGCAACTAAGTCTTCGGAGAGTCAGAAGAGACAAAAAAGAACATTTCTATACATATTTCTCACCACATATTTCTCGGGTGCCCCAAAGGGAAGAAGAAAGAAGAACAATTTGCGGTGTCAAAGATGGACTTATAATAATATATTAATGCAATCAATGCTGTTTTCAAATGTATACCTTGTTTTGTTACGAAAATCGTGTAAATATCAATTTTGATTGTATACAGTACTTTTATTGTGATTGCATAGCGACGAGATGTGCTTGGACTATTAGGCTGCAATATTAAAGCACTGTTCAGTTCCATTTGTTTTTCTTAAAATTCTATACTGGGATTCTAGATTATTTGCATGAAAGATTGCATCTATAATCTATTTATTCATCTTTTATATGTTGGTGGACACTGTGATATAATTTTTGTGGCTTTCTACTTGATTTAGACAGCGACCTTTTTTCATTCACCCATCAACTATGCCAGAATTGGATCATTTGACGTAACAATACGGATATATATATTACAATCAAACAAGAAAAGCCAAATTGTATTGGCCACTTCATGAGACATACAATGGGGGGCAAAATTACCCTAATTACTTTCATAACAGAGTGAGAGGAAATAAAAAACTTTTCCATCTCTGTGTTCAGCTATGCGTAACGGTCGGGGCGGGGCATCTGTCTCCTGTGTTTGTGTGCTGATACTTTGTGCAAAACACTGTCCAAGACGTCAAAATTAAAACAGAAGACTTGAACATGATGGGGCTATGTTCATAAGTCATAACAAAAGTTTAACAGGTTGCCATAATGATAATGAACGTGTGAGCACCAAGATCAATGGGAAAAAGGGTAATTAGTAATAGTAATGTGGACTGCTGGAACAGAGAAATCGAGGACAGATCATCGACGCAAGATGAGATGCGCATTGTGAGCAATGATTATAAATAACAAAAGACAGGGAGGGATAGGGAGGGATGGAGAGAGAGAGAGAGAGAGAGAGAGAGAGAGAGAGAGAGAGAGAGAGAGAGAGAGAGAGAGTGAGAGAGAGAGGGGGGGGGATGTGAATAAATTGAAGAATTAGAATATAAATTAATAATAGAAAGGGTGTGGTGGGTGTGACCAAAGGAAATACCAACATAGAGAGCTATGAACAAAAGGTACATGATGCCAGCCTCTTAGTATTTATTTATTTTTGAAACAGAACCTTTGAAAAATTATATTTGACAAAAATTAATAATAATAAACAAACCCGATTCAACTCTTCCTCTTGGAGGGAGACTGGGGGGAGGCTGATCCTCCTCTCTTGCCTCCGCCATACTTTCACTTTCATCAATTATGGAACAAGGATTCAAATTAGCTGTGCATACTTTCAAAATACGAAGAGATGCATGCCAAATGAAAATACAGATGTCTCAAAAAGTTTTAATTACACAAGACTTAAAATTGCTTTTTTCTGCTTCCTATATATCTTGTCACAAACAATAACCGGAAATCAAGAGAAGAAAAACTTTAAAGAGTTATTGTTCTTCGGAGGGAACTTGTTTCGCATTTTAACATTAAAGCATATAAATCAGTCGTCAATAAAGCGTGACATGCGGTTTATGCCAATCAGGAATATCTTAGAGCCCTTTCTCTTTGAAACTAAATACAAAACATGCACACAAATGAATCATATTTGTATATAATACCTATGTCTTGCGATAATTCCAAAAGAGTCGGAAATCTGAACGTTGACTATAATATTATTGCGGCGTCAATCGTATAATGTAAAGACTTATCCTGATCCTAATGTTTGTGCCCTGAGATATTGATGTTAAAGATGCTTACGTTTTACATGAAACCAAACTTGTATTGGTTGTAGCTAGGGCCTACCTACTGAGCTGTTTTCGGATCTAGAAATCCCGACATGAACTAATTTAGTCTGGTCGCAAGACAGTTAATCATGAATAATAAATAAACTTCCCTTTATTCATCCCAAGGGGAAATTTTTCTTTAGTGTCTATTCCGAGGGTAGACCGGAATAACCCAGGCGTGAGCCGCAGTGCAGCGCCGCAAAGTGGGATCAAGGTCTGGAGATAAAAACCAGTGCTTCCACCGGGATTTGAATCCGCGACCTCTCCAACCAAAGGCGAGTGACTTAGCCACTGCGCCACCGATTCCCCGATATCTCTGTGTGTGTGTGTGTGTGTGTGTGTGTGTGTGTGTGTGTGTGCGTGTGTGTGTGTTACAGTGATATGAATTAAATTAATTAATTTAATTAATATGAATTTGATGTCTTCTATGTACATATATTATAATAACATGAGCATTGTAAACCAAACTCAAATTGACATTCGTGGACAATAAAGATTATTATGAGGTCACCAGTGTTGACTCGAGACAGGTCTTTATTGAGGACAAGAGGCATTATTCAAAATGTTACGTTTCGATTGATAAAGGAATTGTGCCTAATGTGGGGTTTATATATTTCAATTAACCTTTATCAATAGTTTTCAGAAGCTAGATTGTACGGTATCTAAACGAGTCCACATAATCATACTCATATAATCTCATGAGATGCCAAAGACGTGTCTTTCCATAATTGCAAATATTATGTTCCATACAGAAATACTCACGATATTGTACAGCACATTCCATTTAAATTTAAAGCATTTTTAAATGCATACAAACTGCTGATTATCTTATTGGGGAGATTGTTCCAATCTGTGATTGTGCTTGGAAAGAGGCTGCTATTGTATGTATTTGTCCTTGTGTGAGGTATTATTATGAATTTGCTGCTGTGATATCGTTTTGTAGAATATCATTTGGTTGTGCTGTAAAGTATGGCAGTATTCTGATCGTTGTGTTGTGACCAAGGAAATACACAGAACTATGATTAGTTTCAGGTTGTGACTGTTGATGAATTTTGTGAAGATGATTTTGTGAAGATGAGTGAGTCGTGCATGCTTTTCTGCGTGTTTCTAGCGGTTCCCATTGTGGGCAATACAGGGCCTATGACACGCATCCCGCTATGAGTTAGCATTCTAGGTATGAGCAGAGACTTTAAAGTATCTGGTATGAATATGACTGTACGCTGGGAGCGGGTATGGAGAGATCCAGTTGCGGCAAGATGGATTCTAAAAAGGACACTTGTGGCAATACAGATTGTCGTTCGTTTTGCCATCATGTGTCATTTGCAGCAACATGTTTTTACTATTATGCCGTATATTGATAGAAGTATCAATAATACTAAGACTTGTCATTCATGTTTGAAGACGTGTTTAAAATCTTGTCAGGCTTCGTGTTTGGTGCCGTCATTATATACTATTAGTCTTTAATATGCTTGATAAACATTGTTTGTTTGCAGACCCTCTCACTCTAACGGGTTCGTATCCTGTGGCCAGTTCACATAAACTCTACATTGTCACAAATAGGTTACGGAACTGCCAGTTCCGCGGGGCACAGTAAAAAACTAACAAGCTGTAATACTTGGATCAGCCAAAATGTTATTTGTTAACCCCCCCCCCTCCCCACCCCCCCTTTACTGTGAAATACTTCTCTATTCATCATCACCCCCAACAATACCGCCACAAACACCACAATGATTATGTACGTGCATGTAAATGGATATTGGATGTGATCAGTTCACATGAATTCTACATGGTCACAGAACTGCCAATTCTTAGAATTGCTTGTTCCTAGAGGTCAAGATTTATCAGTATACCTCTATTACGGAGTTCATCATAGAATCATAGTGATTTTCAGGGGCCTAGAGACACAACAAAGTGATCACCTGCTTGTTTTGAATTCCCGTTCTGTACCATATTTTAGTTTTAGGTTTAGTGGGATTTGCCTTCAAACACACACGCACACACACACACACACACAT
>JARFNW010067359.1:0-13632 GCA_031763155.1 Dirona albolineata | reverse complement strand
TACTACTACTACTACTACTACTACTACTACTACTACTACTACTACTACTACTACTACTACTACTACTCCTACTACTAGGAATTGAGCCATTTAATTGCTGGACACATATTGTAAAAGTGCTTGTCTGCGAAGCATTATTATGTTATATCGTGTGCAGTTGTGTAAAAGCTTATCTCATGCCCGTTTATGACTGTCTGTGTGATATACATCTCATAATATCCGCTTTAAGGCCATGACCTCAACTCTGGCTTCTCCACCGGGGGATTGGTTGTGCCCACAGTGCTGAGAGTGAGAGCTGATGCGTTTCTCTCCCCCCACCCCACCTTTTCACTTCTTTCTTCATCATTGAAGAGTAATGATACATTACCTACTGTTGGACATTATTGTTATCATCATCATTTTTATCAAGGTACGAACTATGTGAATGGTATGTATACCCAATATGTGTGAGTGAGTGAGTTTATCTTTGGGCTTCATCTCTGTTGTTGTAAAAAGCATCAGGCATCCCAGCTAAATTCAATGTGCTTAATGGGTGTCGGTCTCCGTATGTCTGCTGGTCATCTCATGCTAAGGCATAAGTAAGGCCTCATTCTTCTTTTTTTCACCCACGCACAGGTATGTCAGGAGACTTGGGCATGGGCCGCGCCTACCCGCCTCTTCTCTTCCACGACACCCATGGGGACAACATCGAGCTACTCAACAACAAAACCCGATCCCGTCGATACGAGAGCTTTTGTAAGGGGATCTGCTTCAGCAACCGGCCCGTCCACGTCAACGAGAAGGTGAGTAAATACAGGCCTGCGGATGATTCCAGGAAAGGTCACATCATATTTTAAGACAGTTCCCAGGTTTTCGATTGGAAACCCAGGATTTGTTTGTTATTGTTCTTTGGGATTTTGTGTTTTGTTATGATTTGTTTTTGGGTTTGTTTGGGGGTTGTTTTGTTTTTTGTTTCGTTTTTGTTTGTTTGTTTTGTTGGTGATGTTTGTTGTTGTTGTTGTTTTGTTTTTTGTAGTTGGGGGGGGGGGTTGTTTTGTTATTTTCTCTTTTTTTTTTTTTTTTGGGATGTGTGTGGGTGTTCTTCAAGTCTTGGTTATGCGCTGTTTGTGTTGCTATTTCCACTCCATGATTTTATGAAAATTCTCAGGTCTTCATATCAGAGAGTTATAGCAAGCTCCGTGAAGCCCACAAACGAACGCAATTGAACATGAGAGCGAGACTAAAAATAGCAAACATACGGTCAACCGTGCTGATAGTTTTTAACGATAGTTCACGGCCTCGCTAGTCTAGCCTGCTTAATTCCATTAGAAAAAACGCATTCAAAATGACAAAAACAACTAAGATAATATCACATGGTTTGAGAACGTGTAGAGCCGTCAATTTTCGTTCTAGATGACACGAACGAACTGCGGTGTAATCAGAACAACACTTTGCCTAAAATGCATACATACATACATACATACATACATACATACATACATACATACATACATACATACATACATACATACATACATACATAAGCCTACATACATACGAGGGGCGATCCAAAAGTCTTTACCCTGAATATGAAGAGGAAATATCGTACGTGTGTGAAACTTTCCAGGATGGGAGACACGCTATCCGAAAAGAAATGTGTACAATTTTAAGAAAATCAAGTGATTGCCACGAATCATGTGGCACTTTTATTGACGCCTACTAGGAAAAAATCACCCACTCACACGGTGTGCTGCAAATCAATGGCAGCTATGTTGCTATAAAATCATATTTCAGCCTTTGCAGGGAAAGTTTTCCCGCCCAATTCATAAGGAAAAGAATGAAGTTTACCGTGGTGACTGTCCTAGTTGTGCGAAAGTTAGATTTTAGTGCCGGAAGTCCAAATCTGGTCATATGCGTGTAACAGATAATCAAGAAAAAGACGGCCAAAAATCACTGTCAGAGACAACAATGTGGCTCTAGAAAGAGAATTGGTGCTTTAAGATCGACGAGTGATCATTAAACAACTTGTGCAAGAAACAAAGATTGATTATGGGTATATTGAATGGATTCTACCCGATCATCTCAAAACGTTTCGAACCTTGACTCTTAACGCTGACCGAAAGCAAGGAAGAGTTGAGTGCAGCAAGAATCTTCTCGACATACACCATAGCAATGCATATTTTATTCAGAAAATTGACCCAATAATTAAATATTGGCCACCATTATGATCCCGAACTAAAGTCTACCTCAACGCAATGGAGCACCCCATCATTACCGACTCTAAAGAAAGCAAGAGTGCAGCCCTCGAGTGGAAAGCTCGTGCTGTCTTAATTTGTGGGGTGCTGGCGGCACTGTAATCCGTGTCTACTTGGAACATGTGAAGTCGATCTCAGGAAACTAGTATGTATCTTTATTGATAAAATTGCGGCCAGTATTGGTGAACATTACGACGAGGGATGCTCTCCAAAGGTTGTTGCACGACAATGCCCGCTGCCGCTAATCACACACCATTGAATGCAAATCGTGTAGTGAGACAATGCGGCTTTGAAATTCACCCACACCTCCACATTCGCCGTATCTAGAACCATCAGACTTTTGTTTATTCCCTGCTCTGAAAAACTTACTTGAGAGTCAACGTTTTCACACCAATTATGACGTCATTTCAGTCGTAGAACACTATTTTTAGCAGCAACCAAGGGTGTCTTACTTTCAAGCACCTTTGAAGGTCATTGACAGGTGCCACAAATATGATACATTGCAGGGTGACTAGATAAGTGACTACAATCTGTGTGAGTTTCAGCTTTCATAGTCAGGGTAAAGACAAGACTTTTGGATCCTCCCCCCCCCCCCTCCTCGGGCGCGCTCACACACACGAACACACACACATTGGTATTTTTTGCCGTGCTAAAAGAATATAAATGATGCTAAAAAAGATAAATCATCAACCCAACCTAGCTAATAGATATCGCGTTATCACACCTCGATGATATAGTGACAATAGTTACGTAGCTTAAATTTTACATTCATTGAAATTTGTAGTGGAAATTGCTTAGATTGAAAGGCCAAATGGCTTTCTGTTTTTGGAAATGAGGCAACGAAATTGCCATTGCAATAGACATTTACCAATCAAAAGGGACACAACATTGAACGCACATGGTCATGAAATTGTTGGCACTTCCTAAATATGGTACGGTCAAATTGTGGGGGGGGGGGGGGATTATTTAAGTGGCGTGACCTATTCTATAGATCCATTCATTGCATTGGATTTCTATTCGTTTTGTTTCCGGGAATCTAATGTCAAATTCTCGCCAAGTAATTTTTGTCCGCTTAGAAGCAGTGGTTTGAAATTATTTGCTCAGGGAAGCTGTTTTTGGATGCATGAGGAGAGAAAAATATAGACGTCTAGTTGTTTTCGGACGCAAAAGATAAGAAATGAAAACAGCAATGCTTACATCATATTTTCGTCTTTTGATTTGTTGATGATGAATAGACTTTGGTGTGATCATAACTAGGAACAAGAATTCCATCAAGGGGTATATAATTACCTATACTATTAATTGTGAGTGTTTACTCCCGCAGCTGGCGAGCCTTAATTAATATTTTTAGTTTCATATCTCGAGACACCGCCTACAGGCTCCTTTCATCCTCATTGTCTTTTCACCTTCCTCCTCCTCCCTCTATTTTATACTCCCACATCATGTTCCTTCTCATTTTTTTCAAAGGTAATTCCATTTACCTGCCAATAGAGGTTCATGTGACGTCATCGCAATCTTTGGGGCGGATAATTCAATTATAGTCGTGAAAGTATCTCACTTACCTACATGTAGTTATATCACAGTTAATGGCGCATGGGGGTGGCGGGGAAATTATGCACTGCGGAGAGGATGATGCTGTAAGAGTAAGACATACTAAATGATAATACAGTAAAGTCGGTCTGGAAAGTGGAAAGCAATGGCAAACCACCTTATGGCTAGTGCACTTAGTGCTTGATTACCCGACGCGCGCTCAATACCGGGTACCCTTTTCAGCTTGTTTCTTGTTGTGTCCTTTTGTAAGATTATTAAATGTCGATTTACGTATATTTTATGCTATATACTTTTTGGTGTTGATGTTGGCACCAACATCGTCATCAGTAAAATATCTCTGGAATGTCACTTTTGTTGCTGTTGATGGCGGTGGTTTTTATCTTATTTTGGCGTCCTTGTATGCAATATTATGATCAGGTCCGCTGTGAACGTGTATTTATAGTCGTCAGACTTCGCATATATGTAGTATAATCACAAATAATGTCTTAATAAATGGTGTATGATATAAATACAATTTACAATAAATAGACGTTTCGGGTTTCCTCTTTCTCAATGATACCTATGTAGATCTAACATCGGGGCGAAGAAATCATTTCTTTGTTCCGATGTTAGATGTCTGTATCATTGACAAAGGATAAACCCGAAACGTCTGTTTATTGTGAATTGTTTTTACCAGAAGCCATTGTTATATTATACACCATTTATTTACCATTTACCTGGCTTCCAGCAAACTCATCACTATTTCTTTTCAATAATGTCTGGCATCATCATCTGTCCTCTTGTTGTTCATTGTAGCAATTTTGCGTCAGCATTTTATATATCACAATGCGGCTTAATCATCCTGATCCTAGATTGAATGGCTAATAAGAACACCCCTTCATAGGAGGCAATTAGACAGACACACATTTTAGCCCTCGATCTAGATCTCATATGCTACAACATATCTGTATTCGGCACATATATCGACCATTCTTTGTGTTGCCGCGTGCGTGTAATTGTGTGTAACTGTGTGTGTGTGTGGTATTCTGTAATTATCATAGTATTATTGCAATGTCTATAGCTGTAGCACCAACAAGAACAAGTAAATACTCGTATATATTATTATTGTTATCAATCTAAGTCGTTTGCATCACAATTTAATGAATTGCTTCCTTCAGTCATGACCACAGAATAAGACTGTGTCACTTTCATATTATGTGGTCATTTCTGTGCCCATCGTCATTACCTCTCTGGGTCTTTAATGAGTGTAACGTGATCCACAGGAAAGCTTGACACAGTTTTATACCAGCCTTCGGCTGCGGAGATTCAACGTATATTGGGGTTATGTAAAACACGTAGTACGGGTAGTTTTGATTTTGAATTTATACAGGTTAGTGAATTACATTTTACAAGTATTAAGCAGCACCGCTGCTTTTGCTCGCCTGACTTAGTCGCAGCTTACATAGGGTTTAAAAGCTAATGTGCCACCAAAACCATAAAATATTACAATAACATCACATTTTGTTGTATGAAATGTAATACTCTTACCATTGGCACTGAAAGGTTGAAAGGAACGGGAACGTAATAGTGTTAGACAAAATATATAACAGACAAGAACAGCGAATTCAATGTTAGCGGCGGGAATCACACCCATGCCAGCAACATATTTTCTCAATGATTGAGTAGCTGAAGGTTTGATGATGTCGTTTCACCTTTGGGTTCGATCCCCGTGTTCTCTTGTTTGCTATTCTGACCCTGCGTTAGTTTCCTTTCGGGTTTGTTTTATTGTTGTTTGTTTAGGGGGGTAGCTACCTTTTGAAATTTCTATGGGTATTATTCGAGTCTTATGCCCTTTTCAAATGCCCTATCAATATTCAATGGCAGCGCCTCATGGTTAAATGGCCTTGGGCGATATGACTTGTTGTGAGTACTGCTATTGTAATATGATCAGGGGGGGGGGGGGGGGGTTTTCCATGTTGTTTCATGTACTCCTGCAACTGTGGCTGTGCTTCTCTTGTCCCACCAGTCACATACTACGTGTTATACTGTTCTCGATTGTCAATCTATCGTTCTCTTATCTTTCCCACCCCCCTTATTTTCCAGGTGTACGTGAAGTTTGTCGAAACCAACACTAGCTGGAGCGGCGTTTTGCGCTTTGGCTTCACGAGTATCGACCCCGCCACCCTTCAGGGCCAAGACCTTCCTCGCTACGCGTGCCCAGACCTCACCAACAAACCGGGAAATTGGGCAAAGGCGCTCGGGGAACGTTACACAACCAGCAACATTCTGCTGCATTTCAGGTAAACACAGGTGGTGAAGTGAGAGGATTTGAAAGTATGTACTGATTTATCCATGGGAGTGGACCGAAAAAGTCTGTTACTGTTAGCTTGCGCTTTTAGTATGATCTTTTCTGGGGTATGTTCTTTTGTCTTAATATTTCTATTTATGTTCCCATATTGCCTCACTCTCTCATCACAAGAGTCCTGGACAAAGTGTGAATCTCTTGCCCTCTCCACACTTGGGAAACTAGGATGGGGGGCCAAACGGCTCTCATGTTCGAACGGCTCTCAATTACTTACTGGTTTAGTGTTGTTGCTTTTAATGTTTACCTCTCAACATAGTCCTGAGTTGAATTGGGTTTATACAACACCCTATAATTGAATTGCTTTAATAGGTCCAGGTAATCATGAAACAACAAAGACCTTCATCCGGTATCTAATTTGTTGCATCTATATGTTATTTTAATCACTTCTTATATCCCATGCTCAATAGCTTCAGCTTGCTCGGACAGGTTTATTTGACTCCATAATATTACAAAGTAATGGCAGCATGAAAACAATGTCCAACCACCACATTGGGTGTGGCCTTACGTCTGCTACAAAATAAATAAATAATAATAACAATACAAAAATTAAGGCTCAATCTTTGATTTTCCGACGCTCCACGACAAGCGCTTGCAGCACCTATTACTTTACTTTTACATGCAAGTTTGTATTTTTTCGTTTACTGACGACCATTATTTTTTTCTGCAGTGTGAATGGAGCCGGTGACGTGACGTACGGAGTGAACGGCGAGGAGAAGGGCATTTTCTTCAGCAGTGTGGCGACCACAGGCAAACTGTGGGCCATGCTGGACGTGTACGGAAACACCGTGGCCGTCGAGTTCTCACACGCCAATGCAGGTAAGACTAGCAGGATGGGTTCATTGGTGACGACAATGTCACGTTTCAGGCACGGCAGGCCTTTTATTCCAGGAGTCACAATCTTGGGCAATTGATTATGATGATTCGTCTCGGATTGATGATTTATTTGTATATTTTTATGTATATTTTATTTGTTTCCTCTTATTTTTATGAATTATATTCCAATACTTATTATTTTTTCGTCACAGCAAATTATGGTAGGTTAACACAAAAAAAAATATTGAAAGAAGTAGATTATTAATATTTACGAGAATTGATAACGTCAGAGTGCGCCTATTAAATATTTTGAATAAAATATAAACTATTTCAAAATTGGAATGTTCGTGGAACCTTGACGGCGACAGCCATGGTCAATGAGTATGAGTGGCACTAGCTTTCATTTATACCATTATGACTTTTCTGCTTTGACAACACTGGGACAATTTATAGTGGGGTTTTAAAGGGTTGTTTTTTTTATGTGCAATCTTTTACTTGAGTGGGGATGAGCATGAATGAACGTGTCACTGGTATAATAGGTGATAAGATTTTAGGTGTCTGTATCATTTTAACAGGCCTTTCCCACTTCTATATTTTATTCATATACATACTTAGACCCGTAAGCATAGCAAAAGCTTGGACAGCACTCCACAAACTTAATGTAATCTGGAAATCAAGTTTAGACATCAAAATTAAAATTGAATTCTTAAGAGCAACAGTAGAATCAGCGCTCCTGTATGGATCTAGTTAATGGACGCTAACTGAGACCCTTAAGAAAAAACTGAACAAAATTGCTAAGAGTTATAAAGAATACATCATGGCAAGATCACATTAACAAGAAGATATTATACGGTAGAGTCCCAAAAATAACAACAACAATAGCAATAAACAGATTAAAATTGAGTGGCCACTGCCTTAGAAGCAAAGAGGAAAATAGCAAACAAAGTAATTCTTTTGGAACCAAAACATGTAAAAAGATCAAGAGGTAGACACTCACTCACATATTTAGCAGACCAGCTAAAGAAAGACCCCGCACTCAACAGAGAAGAGTTGCCTACAGCAATGGAGGATAGAGAAATATGGAAGAAAGAGGTCATGCTCATTCGACTGAGGTCGATGGAGTAAGTACCTAGTAAGGTGAATCAGGAATCAGAGGTAAACAAGTGGTCAGACACTTGTGTCCCAATGCTTTTACTATCACTACAGTCAGTCATATTAATATTTTGCTTACAACAATGCTCTGTTACTACGGATACAAATTTGCTACACCCATCACCAGGGTGTCAAAATCAAGGGGAGTAATCCATATAATCATTCTTCACCTATTATATCTGTATATTATACTAAGAGTTATCTATCTCATTGACAGAGCAAAATAAGAGCTTGCCCCATAACTACTCGCTTTTCTCTGCTCCCAAGCAGTGTGTGTATTCATCCAGAAACTACTGTACAAATAGCCCATACTTACCTTTGAAAGAAGAATTGAATAAAGATACAGCATAACACCAAATTGGGATTGCAGAGTAGGAATGGCTGAGCTGAGGACCGCTCTGAGATTCAAAATACTTGAACATTTGTGGAAACTGAAAAGAAATTTAAGCAGAGCCCTGGTGAACACAACAACATCAAAATTTAAAAAGTGCATAAAAGAGAGATCAAAATTGAAGTTTTAGTGCATTGCATGAGTTTGCTAAACTTATTAATGAGCCGTGTGAAAATTAACTTTTTGACTGAAGTGGAGCGGATGAAGGTGGTGGTGTAAACCTTCTAAACAATAATAAGTGTATGAAGTCAAAAAGATGCATAGTGGGCTGATTCTCTCCTTGCCTCAAAAATACTGATCCATAGATTTCCCAGCTCTGTATCAGGCCATGTGTACTAGTGGGGCACAGACCTTCACTTAACCTGGATACGTTTTACCTCGGTCTGCGCATCGATGCCTTCTGCCCTGTACACTGTCCTGTCCTCGGCCAGACACAGAGTTGGTCCCTACTCTGTTTAATCACGGTTCTAAAGGGAACAGATCACAAACAAAGTTAAAAAGATAATCTGATGTAACTGCAAAATAAACTGACAAGACAATGACACTAACTTTCTCCCAATAGACATTGACAAAATTTGTATTTTTTAAAAATATCCCTTGCCTTTGTGTGAAGTAAAAATTAAATAAGGAACACCAACTTACGTTAAACAGGAATGAAATGAATCTTCACATTCTACAAGCCTTGAGTCGGACGCTTGGGTTAAAGACTCGTCAGTTGGGGGCTGATATCCTACCAGTACAAATTCCTGTGAGTCTGTCATCTGTGTCAGAATATCTAACAAAGCTTCAAGAAGAAAATCTTTGGCTCTTTCGGCTGAAAAGTTTTAAAAAATGGAAACAATTGGTGGTTTTCATTATCAAATATTATGTTAATTTTGATAACTTCTTTTAACAGTTTTATGCTAAAAAGGCTTAGTATTCACCAAATATGATGGACATAGATTGGGCACCCTCCATCAAAAACAACTGATAACTAATCTATAGCTAAGCATATAAACAAATTACAGAATTTACCCTTCGTGGCCCCTCGGCATTCCAAAAATGAAATAATAAAGATAATACATAAAGCGTTAGTCTGATGTGAACATGAACCACTCATGTTGTCCAAATGAGCAAATCAGGAGTTAGTAATCTTGCCCAAGAAAAAATCCAAAACGAAATGCCTGAAGCAGGACTTAAACCCGGGTCGCCCAGGTTGTGGTGCAATGCCTTATCCACTCGGCCATCTCGTCTGCGATCTATGCATTATTATTATCGAACAAAAAATATAAAACAAATTATCTCTGCAGGAAAACAAATGAAATATCAGTATCACTCACAGTGTTGCAGAACAGATGGCAAAAATTCTGACAAATCCTCAGGAAAGATAAAAACATGCCAAGTAATAAATCCATGATATAAAACCACATTAAAGAGTAAACTACACAGAGACGAGGCAGAAACCAAACACAGTCAGTCCTCTAAGTGATGAAACTCCAACTCAACACATTATAAAAGACCTCAAACTCAAAGTCACTTTTTTACCTGAAACATTCAATAAATTGTCAGCATCTGGATTTTCACTTTGAAAGAGAGCGGCTTTAACAAGATAAGCTTGCACAGGGACGAGGACTGCACACGGCCCGCCTTCATATTGTACCAATGCCGCGGGTGTGGAATCACTGAATACAAACCCTGGAAGAAAAAGAAAAAGAGAGAGAGTTGGGAGGGGGGGGGGGTATAGAGTTTTTATAAAAATGGTGACAAGACATAGAATTTCCTATTTCTGTCATAAATCATCAATCACATTGAGGGCTCTCCAGTGCTAGACCTATTATAATGGCATTTTTGCATTCGATACATTTGGTTTTGTTCCAAGAATATAATTATAATCAATCGCAAAAATGCCACATATATAATATATATATATATATATATATATATCGTCCAAAGTTTCGCAAAGTGACGAACGCAAAAATTGTCATTTTCCAGGAGGGCAGTTTGAAGTTTCACAAATGTGTAACAGGCTAAATCATGCAGTTTTTTCTTCAATCTATACCAAAATTTCAATTAAATAGCAATTTCATGATTATGACTCTATGTCTTTTATATTCAGTTTAAAACATGTAATATTTGTTTACTACCCCAAAATTGTACATTCGTCACTTCGTGATAGTTAGAAATCTCCTTACAAACTCGAAAGTTTGTGTCCGTCATAGTATTTCCAACTATAAAGTCTTTTTACCCAGTTTGTATGTATTGTACTGCAGTGTAAGGCCAAATAATCTCAATCTGTTCTGGAACAATTATAATTTCTGAGACAAGCAGGTGATCAAGCCACTATACCTACCAGGTAGAATTGAGTGAAGACATAAATGATCTATTCTTACGAATTTCAATTGAAGACCTGGCTTCTTTTAGGTGTACATTTTTCACAAAAGCATAGTTTTCATCCTGGTAATGGTCAGAAAACATCTAAAATCATAGTGTGTATGACTGCATTTTTGTTTTGTCCGACACATCCATCACAAAACATATCATTATTTCTTGTTTACCACTTGCATCCATTTCATGATGGTATTTCTGAATGCATGTTGCTGTTTCATTTGCACCTCTTCTTGCAATTCCTTCATTCCATAGAAAGCATCTTCCTTGTCTTGAATTAAGATCATAAATTGTAAAATTATAATTGGCATTTGTAGAACAAGCTGGAATGAGGACTTTTTGGCAAATGTATGACCTGCTGGAGATCAAATGCTGCAGCACAAAACTTTTCGTCATCTAATGCACTTGATTTTGCCTTTTCTTTTATTTCCCTAACTTTTGTTTCATCATTGATGTGTTTTTCATATTTGATTTAAAAGAATTCTTCAGATTGTTACTCATTTTTCATTTTTGCAAGGCACATTCCAAGCATCCTTCTTGTAAGAAAAACTTAAGCCCCATTGAATTCAATGTTTTGGCATACATCGATTTTGATGCCAGAACCTGTTGTTTGTCTGCCATTTCCTCTTCATACATATTGCACATATAGTGGTTGGGTTTAAATCAGGAGATAGAAACTCATTGCTGGTTTTGGACCGACAGTAATGAGATTCGAGGGAATCAATTTATGTGATCAATTATGGACATTTTTTCCTGCATATATATATATCTTTTTCTTTGTCTCATTCACGCCTCCCACCTCGCCTTTCACCCTCCAACTGACCATCCTCCAGTTTCTTGCTCAAGGCCGTCCGAACTTGCCATTCATCTATTCCTAAGGTGTTAAGGAACATAATACGACAAACCAATTTGCACTCTGTATCTATTATTGGCAAATAATATAATCGTTCTTCCTTTCCTGCTATCGACATCTTGGATGTGTGGTAATATCGACATGGTAAGCAATCCAGTTTCGTTGATCCTGCAATTGACCACTCTGATAGAACCCTTCATTTATTGTGATTCGGGATACTTAGATTCTGCGAGCTGGTTAAAATATATTTAGAAACCATTCGAGACACACGTTTGGTTATCACATCTCCCTCTAACACCCTTGCCTTTATTTCTCATCTTCTTTTTTGTTTCACGTTTCCTTACAAATTTCTTTTTCTTTGGGATTCCTGCTTCAGATAAGGTCTTGTGTGGTTCACCTTCTACAACGAATTCTTCTGGGTATTTATAATGGAGTTGAAAGCCTCTTCTTTGTGTGGATCTGTTTCAGAACTCTCTTGGTCAGATGACATATAATATGGATCTACCACCTTGTCTTCATTGTGTGGATCTGTTTCAGAACTCTCTTTGTCAGATGGCATATAATCTGGATTTACCACAGAGTCGTCTAATGACACATCAATAGTATTTATAGTCTGTGTCCATTTACTGAAACTAGTTTAAACTGATAGTGCACGCAAACTGACAAAACACCTATTTCGTCAGTATATATTCTCTGACTTATTCGAAAAACGAAATTTGGATGGCAAAGTGACGAATGTTTGATTCTTCGTTTTGCCAAACGAAAACTCCGCTGATTTTTAGAAAATTGGTATTCGTCACTAAAATATATTTCGAAAACTATTAATAGCATGACCTAGATATTCATGTATGGCTAATTCTAAGGTAATTTGGCTAAAAAAAATTAATCCGAAAAAATGCGATTCGTCACTTTGTGAAACTTTGGATGATATATAATAATAATAGTCTATCAATATATCTAATCTAAACAGTAACAATTAAAGTACGTAGTAGTTAGTAGCAGTTGGTTGGATTGGGACATAACACCCACAGTCAGACTGTAGACTATATTTATTTACTTTTTTTTGGGCGTGACTTTTCTTCTTACCTTGGGACCACCGTGAAAAAACATCTTGTTTGAGCTCAGAATTTCCCCACAAGCATTTTTTCAAGTTGGTCACCACAGATGGATCCAGCTTTGTATAATCCATTGCCATTACCCTATGTGATATAGACTAGTCTTGGTTTGATGCAGCAGTAGCAGTGGGATTCTTTTCTCTAACTCTATCAAAGCCCAGAAGAAAATCTAAAGACTAAAGACTAAAAGTTTTAGTAAAAATAAAAACGAAAGACACAACAAATGGTCAAATTATAATTATAGTTATGAAAGTTATAGTGTCTCACTCTTAACTCTTATTCTTAAAATTTATAAGTCTAGACTGTACACTTCTAGACTTCTACTGAAATTATTTCATTGAACATTCAAATTACATGTAGGAAAAATACAAACAACTAGACGTCTATATATAAACTATGAGACTAGATCAATCTAAACATAGACGTCTAGAATTCCAGAGATAAGTTTCTTTGGTGAGTCAGATTACTTCTACTTCTGTCTGTGCGTGAGCAAACCATAGTTTTCATTTTTCATTTATTATTTTTCGCTTTTCGTTAATGTGGATGTTGCATAAAAAGTAGGATTTCTAACTATAGTGACCAAATAAGAGACAGACCATAGAAGTTTATAAGGAATGGGAAAAAAAGAGGATAGGGCAAGAACGTTAGAACTCCTTAGGATAGGGTGAAGTGATAATATATTTATAGCTTCAAGTGTAAAATAACGAAGTAAAAAGAAAATAAGAGAGGAGAGAGTTAGAGGAGAGAGAGAGAGAGAGAGAGAGAGAGAGAGAGAGAGAGAGAGAGAGAGAGAGTGAGAGAGAGAGAGAGAGAGA
>JARFNW010067248.1:0-13633 GCA_031763155.1 Dirona albolineata | reverse complement strand
TTGGAACAAAAAATAACCCCCCCCCCCCCCCCCTCCCCCCCACTCATAATCTCGGCACCTTTCCATCTCCTATTACAGGTGTGGTCACACACCATAGCACGTAGCCAAGATCATCACAATGCTCTAAGCGCTTTACAGTAGCACATTTGCCTCAGGAAAGCAACTAATCACTCAATACTTAATACGCCACATACTGCCTGTTACTGGTTAAGCGTGAATACACTTTTTTGGACAAGGACAAACGCTGGTCATGACAGTATCATTATTATTGAGGGACTGGATTATTGTTTTTAGCTAAAAGATAAAAGATGTGTTTATCATAATCTGTACCCCCATACAAGAAAGGGCTCACAAACTTTACCTGGTCACTCCTCAATTCCTATGAGTACACAGCATACAGTATTGCAGCGTTTTAGGCACGTCACACTAACATACTGACAATATATTTCTCTACCTGTAGCTGGGTAGTCATTCAGGATCACACCAAATTGACAAATCAATCAAAGCAGTAAAAAAACATTTCGGCTTTCCTCTTTATCAATGTACATCTAACATACTATACGATACATTTTTATATTCTTCGTATTGTATGTTTATTTGTATTGTTTACCGTTGGTTGTCAATAATAGAAGCCAGTTTTCATCACACACCTATTATTTACCTTTTACCTGGCTTCCAGCAGCCTCAACACTTTTTTTTATTCACACCAGAGTCGAGTGAGGAAAATATATGTAAAGAGTCATTCCCAAAGACTCGGCATCGGTAACTCCAGTCAGGGTTTGAACTTAGGACCTCTAGATATTGAGTTGAGTAGCCTAGCCACATAATAGTTAATAATACTGATACGATAAGATACACCTTGATTGTCCAGCACTGGCACATTTTTGGGTTGTTACATGATTTGTAGTCACTCACTTCATTCATTGTTTTTTTCCTTCCACATATTATAAAGACAATTGCATAAACACGAGAAAGGTAAATAAATAAATATGTCCATAGATAAAAGACAACAATTCTTATCACAGCCATTTTTCACCCCCTTGAAAATGAAAACACTGACAAGTCCAGATTGTATTCTCTCTTTTATTTTGTATAAATATTTATCTTATCAAGTACATCAATATTTTTTTTATATTTTGTAGAGAAAAGTAAAAGTAAACATTGTTATAAAAGTGGTAGTAGTAGTAGTAGTAGTAGGCCACTGTCGGTCAGGGTTGACCATGGTTATTACATCCTAGTCCTGGCTGTCCACTCGGTTGGAGCAGCGTCTCTTGTGACTGTAGAGACCAAAAGTAAAACTAAACTAAAAGGAATGCCTGTAGTCTACAGGTTAATAGTGAAATGAAAGTTTTATACTATGTCCCTCCTGTGTAAAACGTCATTCATTGCGAGACAGTCCTACTAAATTCATAGAAAACATTCCATAGCACTTTGGTTGCCACATATTACTTTTGTCGGTGAAGTAAACTCATAAAAAAACAACAAAAATTGCAGATGAAAAATTAACTGATGCTGTAGAAAAAATATCACAGTGACTTCCCTTTGCTTGTTGAGCTGTCTTGCTAAATTTGAAGGAAATGTTAAAAATTTTCTATCACATTTTGAGTTGAACAATGAAAAGCAAATGAGACGACATCAGTAACAACTATGTAGATAGGGACGATAGCGATTCTAGAGATGCAGGCTCTATTCATTCATGGACTAGATTAATTACTCGTCCTGAATGGTTCATATTGATATTCTAGATATCATTATCGTACAACAATGATTTTTGTACATGCACTTTCTTTTCATATTAGTTGGTGAGCTGGTGACAAAGTGATTAAGTCATTCACCTCTGGTTAAAGAGGTCGCAGGTTCGAATCCTGATGGAATCACTGATTTTTTCTCTCTCAGATCTTGATCCCACTTTGCAGCGATGCACTGCGGCTAATGCCTGGGTTATTCCGGTCTACCCTTGGAATAGACCTTAGAGACAAATCTCCCCCTGCAATGAATATAGGGAATTGCATTTTTATTAACAAAAACAAAAAAATGGCAGGGGCATATTCCCAGGGAAAAAGTGTGAATGATATGAGTTAATAACTAAACGAATCAGAATAATTTATCACATTTCTCGACTTTTCCTGAGTAAAAAGTCAGTATCTATTCATTCTGAGACACTCCTAAATTCCAAGAAAATGTCAATTTCCAAGAAAGACCACCTCATCCAGTACAGTAAGACAGATGAATGGCGAGGTCTCTAGACTTGAGGTACATCTTATCACAGCGAGGACAGGAGAAGGGGCTGGGTGGGTTTTGTCTGTCGTAATCCAACACAGAGTCGTGGCTTCCTGGGACGTTGACGGTCGGTTTGTCTGATGACGATGGTGGTCTCAATGTCGAAGATTTTCCTTAAAACAAACAAAAACATACATCAATGTAAAAGTAAGTCTTTAAGAGTCTTAGGACTTGAGGCCCATAGAGCCGGTGCTTATCCCAGTTACTGTAGTGTGAAGCTGACAGAGTAACAACATGTCACTCTTCTGGATAGGACACTGGTCTGTCTCAGATTACTTCCCCAGCTGTAAGCTGGTACCCATTGCCACACCTTGGTCGAGTGAGGCAATTGGAGTTTCTTGCCCAAAAAAAACAACGATGTGACTGATGGTTAGGATTCGAAACCCACGACCTTCACCAGAACCTTAACCACTCGGCCATCATGCCTTTAAATTTTGCTTATCCAAAATAAAGAATGAGTTTGTTTATTTGTATAACATAATGCAACATCAACCCATCAAACTTTCTTTCATTCTTTTGCTTTAAAGTCTGTAACTGTAAGTAAGCCAGCTTGTGATCTAAATGAATGGGTCAAGATGCAATTGATAAATGTCACTGTTTGGTAATCAAGACGAATGCTAACCTTTCCTGGGTCCATCTTTCTCTTTTGCTGACAAATCACCCAGGGCACGTTTCATCTGAGTGTAAGCCCCGATGCTGGTTGTATTGACAGGGGCCATTGCAGGAAGCCTTTTACCTGAGGGTGGCCTCCCCTGCCTCCCAGAATGAGATTTGGGCGTGGGCGTTGGCGTTCCTCCGACCACAAACTGCTGGGGGGGAGAATTATTGGTCGACGACTTTGAAGGGGGAGATAACTGCCGTGTATCGCGTCTTTCTTCCCTTCCTGTTTGGCCAAAGACCCACGTGTTCTGCTTGACTGCCACAGGACTCATCCGACCGCCGACTTCCATAACAGGTTCATGCGTAGTTCTTGGAAAAGAGAGAGAAAGAGTGAGTGGGAGAGAGAGAGGAAGATTGTAAATGATGTCGTAGCCTAATTCAATTCAATCGGATTGCTTGCATACTATGTGAGAAACTGGCAAACCTGACTCAAATGTCTGATACTGAAATTGCTTTGTGGCTATTCCCATTCCATCTCAGAATGGGGCAAAGATACGACTGGAGGCTGAAAAAAACTGCCTGAACTGTTATGTCAGTGGTCACGCAGTCCAAGTCTAAAGTAATATTTATTTAAGCAATAGGTAAAAACTGTTTGTTTGGGTTTTCCTTTTCCCAGAGATCGGTCTATTGTGAGTAAAAAGTACAGTGACAAACAACTTTCAAATGGTGAATAAGGAATCTCATGATATTTTCTTGATACTTTCTGAATAACAAGGTCAAGTTGCTGGGGAAAATCTTCCTATTGAGCCATAATGTGAAAAGGAGGTTGAAAGCTGAACCTGCCTGAATTTTTCCGCCCGTTCTATGTCTGTGAACACAGGTTTACCTACCGTGTGCTGTGTATAGTTCCAGAATGAAAATGGGTCAGCGTGCTGGAATCGGTCTGCCACAGGGGTTGGGGAGGATGGTGAGGGGGCTGATGGAATAAAAACAAGGGGTGTTAGATTCACATCAAATATTATTCAACAATAAAAAAAATATCTGATTTTATCTCTCTCTCTGTCTCTCTTACACACAGATTGAAAACAAGCACACGCATACCACCAGCTTTTGTTTTCTTCTGCCCCTTCACAACATTAACCCTTCCATCCATCCGTCAATCCATTCACTCATCCACCCATCCAACAACCCATCCATCCATATACCAACCCATCTATACACCCATCCAACAACCCATCCATCCATATACCAACCCATCTATACACCCATCCACCAACACATCCATCAACCCATCACTGCAAATTCCAAACATCATTCATGCATCAGCACTATTGTGTTTTTCGTAGATGCTTAATATTCTACTAAAAGTTTCCTAATGTGATGTTTCCGTGATTTCTGTAGGAAGTGAATTCCCATCCCTGATCGTTTTTGGGAAGAAACTGTTCTTTCGTATTTCTGTTCTGTATTATCCATCCGTCTACTAATCCCATTCAATCCAGCCCCTACCTCAGATCTCCTCCCCGTTGATCCAGACACCTGCTTTAGTTTTGTGATGGAATCAGTCAGACCACAGTTCTGTTCCTCCAACAATTTGATGCGGACGGAATTGGCCGACACTTGGTTGCTCATGTCCACCACAATGTCGCCAGTACCTGAAATAATGATGATGATAATGATGATAATAATAATGATAATAATGATGATAATAATAATAATAGTAATAATAATAATAATAATCAGTATAATAATAATAATAATAATAATAATATTAATCATAATAATAATAATAATAATAACAATAATAATAATCATAATAATAACAGGAAATTCACAAACTGCGAAACCCAAAAAGTTTACCAAATAAATATACTGAATATGAGGATTCATATATAAATAGTAGTATGGATAGAGATAACACGGAAAAAAAATATGTTTGTTTTGTTTATTTTTCTTCTTATCTTGTCATCAATGTTTTGAACTTCATATCAAATAAATGCACAAGTTGCACACATGTTTATTATTTAGCACCATTGGTATGTAACTGTCTTGCATGCAACTTTCCTACAGGATATGAATTCTAGTATCTGCATTATTCTAAAACCAAAATAATGCTTAATTAATCAAATGTGAATTCAAAGAAAATGACAAAAAGGAATGTAATAACAAAATCTGTGCACATTTTCGATACTTTTGATAAAAATAATAGCAGGCCATGATGAGAAAGCATCCAGCTCAATTTCCTAAAAGAGCATACAGTATGATCCAACTGTCATGTGCATCAGTACTAACATTTTGAAATTAGCCCTGACTGATTATACATTAGAACTCTTTCCCACCTGAGTTGAATGAGTTCAGGAATGTAAAGTGTCTTCTCACCAAAAGCCATAACACCTGTCACCTGGTCTGGCAGACCAAAGATGGCTTCCCCTTTATTAATTTGTCCACAAGGGCACTTTGTCTTTCAAGTTTATTTATAAAAAAGACCAAGATAATCCAAGCATCAACCACAATGCAGCGCCACAATGCAGGCAATAGGAGTTCATTTTCTTTCTTGCCCAAGGAAAAAACACAAAGCCGAAAGCCAGACTCGAACCCCGGTCATGTTGGGAGGAGGGGCAAAGGTTGACTGGGATGTTTCTCGGATTTAGAAGTCACCACAAACGACTCAATTGGTCTGACCATGAGACAAGTGACATGTGAGGAGATTGTATCAGAGGTGATAGAAAAGAGGGGGTGTAGCTATTTGGATGCAAAGAGTAAGACTCTGGATAGAGATCAATGGCGAAAGTTTGTCCGCACTTAACCTTACACTGAAAGGTAGAAAGGAAATTGATAAAGAAAGAAAGGCTTCTGAAGACAGTTTTAATTTTGTGAAGAACAGCATTTTTTTTGGTGACAGTGATGGTGACATGAATCTTGATTGAATCACATTGATTTTTGCAGAATCATAACATTTGAAATGACATGACAAAGTTATCAAATAAAAATGTCAAATCGTGAATATATATATACATATAAACATAAATTTACCTTGCGGTTTTCAATGCACAGCAAGCTGAAGTTCAAATAATATGAGAAAACAGTAAAAGAAAAAAACTCACAAAAACCGGTACATGCATTCACATCAAAGAAATGCACTTTAGCAACATATGAATTGTGATATTCAAGTCATACTAATCCACGCATTCTGTTGGGAATCATTTCCAGCTTCCTAGCCAAGTGAGGAAAACATGTGTAAAAGAGCCTTTCTCAAGGACTCAACTTTGGTAGATTCAGTCAGGATTTGGACCCAGAACCTCACAATCTGAAGCTGACACCCTAAACATTTGACCACTGACTTTCAGTAGAATTCTATTCCTGGTGGTAAAAATGACATCCCCTCTTGGGGTTAATAATGTATATCTTATCTTATCTTATTTAGAATGATAATTGTTGAGCAATAATGTTAAATGGAGATTGCAAACTAGACCTGCCCGAACTCTGTATTAGACGTGATAAAAAGTTACCTACCTTGAAGATCAGGATTAACGGGGCCGTTCAAATCGGGATACTCTACAATCATTCTCTCCCTTTCCCTTCCTTCCCGAATGGAATCCTCTGCCTTCCTTATCGCCGTCTCCAGTTGATCTTTTTCACCCATCATGCCTTTGATCACAACCTGGATGGACGTCACAATAATAACAACATTTCAGTCATCTAAAAAAGGTTTAAAAAATTGAAAGAGTCGAATCTATTTCAGGGTTTAAAGGTTATGGTTTAAGGGTTAGGGTTTAAAGGTTAGGGTTTAAGGGTAATGGTCTAAAGGTTAGGGTTTAAGGGTAATGGTCTAAGGGTTTGGGATAGGGATTTGGTTTAAGAATTGGGGTTAAGGTTCAAGGTTCAACAAGGTGAAAACATACATATCTTATAGTGCCTCAAACTTCTTAGAAAAGATAAAGATAGGTTTACAGTCTGCCTGGACTTTTCAGGATGTTGAAAAAAGTCTAAATTCCAGTCATTGCCCGAAAAGTGGCATCTTTGTTGATTACATTCGATAGAATGATTTTGAAGATCTGTGAGTAAGCCTTAGATGCCGTGAAATTTTCGTTTTTAACTAAACTGTTGAGTGCAGTGTTTGAAAAATGTTACAGACTTACGAAAATACATGAGACGTGGTCTGCTAGTAAAGAGAAGAAGAAGACGGGATAGATTGAACAGTTTGCTTTCAAAGTTGACGATTGAAGTATAACACGTGGATCGATTGAACAGTTTGCTTTCAAAGTTGACGATTGAAGTATAACACGTGGATAGATTGAACAGTTTGCTTTCAAAGTTGACGATTGAAGTATAACACGTGGATAGATTGAACAGTTGGCTTTCAAAGTTGACGATTGAAGTATAACAAAAAGAACATTAAAATGTGACACAACGTGGCCAGATAAGATTCCACCCCACCTCTACGCCTGTTTTTCCTAAAGTCTTCTGAATCGGCCTCCGTGGCCCGTGTTCACCTTGACCTACATTCACATTGCTGTACTTTACAAAATCTTATTTTTCATTTTTACAAACCATGAGCAAAAAACAATAAAACACAAAAGTTTAGGTTCATTGTAAGCCAAGTGGGAATCCATCAACACAAATCAAAGACGGTGTATCTGACAAAAACCCGAATTCACATAGCAAAGAGGGAGAAGCAAAAAAAAAAAACTAACTGAAAACAAACAAACAAAAACATAATACAAACCCCCCAAAAATGTTATCATCTTCCAATTCAAATTCTATTACACATACTTCATTCTCTCTAGTTTTTCGTCGTAACTCTTTTGTTTCTACTTTGAGTTCCGCGATCGAATCTTCCAATTGCGTCTTCTCTTCCTCAAGAGAGGCGACTTGTTGACCAAGATCCTCGTTTTCTTTCCCCAAAACTTCCATTCGCGACAACAGGTTGTCTTGTTTTGACTGCAAAGACTGTGGAATTCAAACCAAAAAAAGATCAAAATCCATAAACTCAACATGGATTACATTTACGTCCCTGAAACACAGTAGTTCTACTCTTTCCATTCCTAATGGTTAGTAATGAGTACTATTGAATAATGTATTGCTTCTTGAACAATAAAAAGTTTATAAGCAAAGTGGGCTGATTCCCTGTTTGTCTTGTAAATCTTGATCCATAGATTTTCCAGCTTTGTATTGGGCCATGTGTACTGGCCGGGCAATGATTTGCTCTTATGTAGATAAATTTATGGATACCTTCTGCCTTGTACACTGTCCTCGGCCAGACACAGAGCTGGTTCCTACCCTGTTTAATCACGGTACTAAAGGTAAGAACTGACTAACAAAGTAAAAAACTAATTATATCCATGGAATCCAACCTCTGTTCGTTTATTGGAGTTACGGTTCTTTCCCTGCTCCCTTGTTAGTAGTTTCGAACTTTCCTCAAGCTTTGTCGTGACCTCCGATAGTTGAACTCTCAGGTTAGCCACTTCTGTGGACAATGTGCCTGACCTCTCGGCTTCTTTGTTTTTAATTTCCAAATCTTGCTGAAGTCTCCGATGTTCGGATTCTGAAAATGATAAAATCATGTATTGATATTTAAGTTTATTTCAATATTTTCAAAATGTTGTTGAATAGGCCTATATATATATATACAGTGCCAAAGTAGATAAGACATTGGACTCACACCAAAATGCGTGTGATCAAAACCCATTTATCTACTTGCTACACTTGACTGCCTTAATTCCAATTGCCTCATTCATTCAAGGTGTAAGAATGTTTTACCAGCTGACAGCTGGGTATGTATTCTCTCATAGACTAGCTAGCAAGGCTATCTGTGGGCGACCAATCATAATGGCGAGACAGTGGTGCGGTGTGGAGGTAAGTGTGCCACTTCTGATACAGAACGTACTGAGTTCAAAACATCCCCAAAGACACGATTGTGCCCACAGAACTGAATGTGAATGATGAAGATGATTATGATGATGATGATGATGATAATGATTAAACAAACGAATGAGTGAATGAGTCAATACCAAGGCCTTTCAAAGTGTGAATCTGTTCCTCCAGCTGTGTTCTAACATCTCCCATTTCAGCCTCCAGTTTTTCTTTCAACTTCCTCAACTTTTCTCGCTCTCTTTCCTCCTCCGATAGCTGTTCGGCGTGTTTCTTCTCCTGGTCTTTCATTTTGCTCTGAGGGAAAGAAAAATGCAACAAACTTTAATCTGAGTTGTCGTATGTTTATTCTCTTGCTGTCGATGATTTGTTTGTCTTCCACGTCATTACGTCTTAAGCTGGGTATTTCACCGTCTGTGAATCACGTTTGGTTTCTGATGGGGTAGGTATTCATTTATTTACTTCTATCTTTGACAACGATGAGTGGTTAAATTTGGTTCAGACATCTATAATTGTTGGTATGAACTGATGTTTTCAACAAATTATTAAACCACAGCCATTCAAATATATAAATTGTCTTAAGAGTGAATATAAAAAAAAGAAGAAAAAAAAGAAAAGACAATTACTATTACTATTCCTAAGAAAGGTTAAAAATCATTTGTCACCTCCATCTGTCTGCGTAGAACGGACTGCGTTTCCTTCTCCTCCTTCATGCTGTCCTCACATATCTTAGCTTTCTCCTCTGCCGCAACCGTCCTCCTTTTGCAGTTCTTGACCTCCGTCTTCAAAGGGTTAATGGACGATTGCAAAAGTTCATTTTGTTTCCCTACCCTGGCGATGTCTTTGTTCTGCTCAGCCATCCAGCGGCAAACGTCATTGAAGGTCATCCACTCTACATGAGCGACCTGACCTTTGAACTTTTTCAAAGAGCACGGCAAGCCTTGGTCTGAACATATCTTGATCACCATCTCGCCCGCTTCCCGCATTTTTCTCTGAACTACGTCACATGACTCGCATGGCACGAAGGCTGTTTCATACGTCTGGCACGATTTGTTATGAGAATCTCTGGAAATAGAAAATGGGGAATCCCCGGCCCCGTGTGACATTCCCATCAGCACCATGTCTGCAGTGTTAGGGGGGATAACTCCAAGCATTCCAGGAGTTTCAAGGCTGGTGACAGATGTGGGCGTGTCAGGAATGATACTCTCCCCTTTCTCCACCCTCTCCTTTTCATGAAGTGAGTCATCACTTTTTGGTGGCTCTTTTATATTCAGTTTAGCATCAAAAGATTTATTCTGGACAAAAAACAAAACAAAACATAAACCAACAAGGAATGGATGTCACAAAGCGTGTGAATAAAAAAAAATTTACATTAGAATTCAAAATATTATTGAGGAGGCACAAGACTTTAGACAAGACAGGAAACCGGATAACTTGGCACTAGCAGCTTGGTTGGTTTATCAGACAGTGGTGATTAATTCTGACTGACCAAACAGTGTCCTGTCCGGAGTCCAGTCCCTCCACTTTAATACATTTCTCTTCACAAGATTCAGGGGCTGGATTCTCATGACAAATATTGAAACAAACATGACCTTGGCCTAACATGGGATGGCGCTATGGTGCTATGAATGATCTTGTTTATTATTGTGGTTGAAATGATTAATCTTAATTCACAATTACTGCTTTATAGGTAATGTTAATTTGCAAATATTCAATCTCTCAATAAAGGACAGTTACTTCCATATAGTTGTTTAAAAAATAAAATAAAAAAATAAAAAAATAATATTAATAATATACAGCATTTATATAGCACTTACCCACTACCATCACCTGCTCTTAGCACTTTACAGTAGCACATTCGCCCTTACTTCAGAAAGGTTTAAATTCTAATGGTCAAATGAGGGGCTACCTTCATTTGTTTCAAAGGAAAGAGACGGGAAATAAAGAGATGAAATAAAATGATTTGACATACCTCAGACAATAACTGTTTGAAGTGAGTTTGCATGCTAATCATTTGAAACCAGAATTGTTTCATGATCAGGCCCACAGACCCGACCTCCGACCCTTTGTGTCCCACAATTCCAGAGTTGAGTTGATTATTTACAAACGTGGATGCAGAGCGGATCATAAAGACAAATCTGCAAAAGAATTATAGACGTTTAAAACAGGACCTTTTCAGAGAAAATGGATGGAAAGGTAAATGAGATAACTGAAGGTATTTTAAGAAGGTGTCAATTACGATGTCTAGATATTTCTGAACTTTTTTCTTTCTTCTCAGCTATCCAGCTGACTACATATCTGAGCCATGCCAGTGTTGCTGTGGCAGGCAATGGGTTCGAGTCCCCTGGTTGACGAAAATCTTTTTCTATTCCTGTTCTTGTCTCTCACTGCCACGGTTACTATTACAATCATTCTGTCTACTTGACTTTCAGTGCCCGCTCCCTCCTCATTCATTTATTTCGTTTTTATAGAAGTTTAGCATCAACACCAACAAGTAATGTGCCACACCATTTTCCTGTCTTTGACTTTTCCAGTGCCTCACTGTACTTGAATGACATTTGGATGGTTTGATGAAAACATTAATTTACCGAGAATTAGATACTGCTCTTGAGTTGTCACTGACACGTTACATGTAGGGTGGCTAAAAATATGAGGTCTGTAGTCGTCCGTTGCAAGTTCAGGGATCATTTGATCATTTCATATTTTTGTGCCCTGTCAGAAACCTTTACAAAACATATGTTTGCAAGACACATTTTTGCCAGACCTCTTACTGATGCTAATCATACAAAATAAGATGATCCAAAATAGTTGAAGTTGGCCAAACATTTCAGATTGTCTATTTTCAAGTGGATTTCATCTAACAATTTAATAATAAATAAGAATTAATTCACTTTTATAGCACCAGAATCCGCTTCTTAAAATGCTGCAAAGCGCTTTACAATTCATTTGACAAATCCAACCTGTCAATCAAAAGCTCGTAGAGAGCAATATGTGCCACTTGTTTATCTTCAGCATCATCATCTTCTGAACAATCATAAAGATCCAAAAGGTCGTCGATATCTACGTCACACGCCTGCTTATCCGGAAATTTCCATGAAGGGGAGCTAACTGGACCTGTACGAGACAAAATATCATTGATTGCCCATTGGAGGTCTTGAACATCTTGCTGAAGACTTTCCATGCAGGCTTGGTTACCAAGGAGATACGCCATTCTCATCGACGGAGGGCTGACAGCTGGAATGCATGAGAAAAACAGGACAAAGATATAAATAGACATTATACATTATACATTATCCGCCAAAAAACGCACAGTTCTTCTTCTTCTTCTTTCGTTAAGATGCAAAAGGCATGTCTGCCCATTCTTGCAAATATGTTCCATACAGAAATACACATTATAATTATAGACATCGTACAACACATTTAATTTAATTTAGTGCATTTTTAAATGCCTCCAAAGACAAACTGCTGATTATATTATTGGGGAGATTGTTCCAATCTGTGATTGTGCGGGGAAAGAAGCTGTGTTTGTATGTATTTGTCCTTGCGTGAGGTATTACGAATTTGCTGCTGTGATATCTTCTTGTAGAATATCTATTCGACTGAGCTGTAAAGTATGGCGGTATTCTGATCGTGTTGTGATTGTTGATGATGTTGTGGAAATGAGTGAGTCTTGCATGCTTTCTGCATGTTTCTAGCGGCTTCCATTGTAGGCAATCCAGAGCCTGTGTCACGCAACCTGTGCATCATGTACTTGTGCAGAGTACACATAGTCCAGTTGCTGCAGGACATTAAATGTGACTTCCTCCACTAACTGGACTCGGTCAAAGCATCAATGGAGGACAGAATGCAAAAAGAAAAAAAAATGGTATAGCTTCAAATGTAAAAGGTGTAACAAAACAAAGAACGTTTCGGGTCTCCCCTTCGTCAGCAAACAAACATAGATAATGCAAATTCTTTGAGTCCGTACTAATCCGGGGATACAGAATATAAATAAACCCATCTTTACCTTTTAACAACTACAACAGTTTACTCAGTCAACTCACCATTGTTTGGTTATGTCAAATACAAACACAACTCCATGAGTGCCTTTATAGACATCGAGGAACTCTGCATCTAGACATGGCTCCTCTTGGTTCTAGATCGGGATAAAAAAATAAATTACAAAAAATAAATTCCCTTCTTCATTCATCCAAGGGGGAAATTTGTCTTTAGGGTCTATTTCGAGAGTAGACCGGAATAACCAAGGTGTTAGCCGCAGTGCAGCGCCCCAAAGTGGGATCACGGTCTTGGAAAAAACCCCCAGTGCTTCCAACGGGATTTAAACCCACAACCTCTTGAGCCAAAGGCGAGTGACTTAGCCACTGCACCACCAGCTCACCCGAAATTAATTGAACATAGTCAATGAAAATACGAAATTGAGAATGTCTTGTATCAAAATTTTTACAAAAGAAGAGCAATTGTTCAACCTACACGGTTTAGTAATCAATTTCTGGCCATGCAACGTATTGGGACCTTTCAATGCTATATTTAGCATGACACTGTGTAATCTACATAGCAGAGCGAAGGATACACATGCTTTTGGTACCCCCCAAAAAAAGTGAACCAATTTTTTTCTGACTCTTCACGCTTTGGCATTTTCAGAGGATAAATATATAAATCAGTGCTAACACTGGTGCTTAACTGATTCACTGCTGCGCGCTCAGTTCCCGTCGCGGGCCTCTTACTGAGCAATTGTCCCGTGTTGTTTTTTTTAGTCACACTCATTGACATAGGTCGGGAAAAAAATTCATAAACTTGGAAAAAGGAACTACTATCCCACAATGCATCATTCCTTATACTCAGTTTGAAAACAAGCTCGGAAAAGAAATGGAAAAAGTTTGTTTCC
>JARFNW010067137.1:0-10000 GCA_031763155.1 Dirona albolineata | reverse complement strand
GTTAACTCCACTGTCTTATAATGACATGACAGACACTTGGTTGATATTAGTTTTGACACGAAACTCTCAATTTTTCAGTTTTTGGGCTTTTTATAATACTTTGATAAACTGGATAACTGAGACAGTAACTTGAATGAAAATAGACTGTGATGTTAACATCCATTGCATACATTCTATCACTATGGCGTGACAAATACCAGCCTTATCATTAATATTTCATGCTACTGTTAATGAGGATCTTGGTGTCCTAACATGGTTTACAAAGGATTTCTAATTACACTATATACGTGGTTTGAAGTCAAAACCAACTTCACCACATGAAGTTACAAAGATGCAGCTAGACCATCATTTTAAACATTTTTCAGGTGATCTTGTTGGTGAGTCGTGAAGGCCTCAGTGGTACAGCTACAATTCGATGGTCTATTACTGGTGACAGTGTTACGGCTGATGACGTTGTGGCACTTAGCGGTACTGTTACTCTTGAGTCAGGTCAGTCTAACACAGTCAATTTATTGTTGTTAGTGGGGTTGTAATGATCAAGTGATTTTCAATGTTGTTATATTATGGTCATTTTAATTTAATTTGATTTATTTCTCAATTGTTTTGAAATTATCACCAGAAGCACTGGAAACAGTGAACACTTTTTTTCTTTGTCCAATCATAACTTTCAACGGTTGACTCTTGTCTCTTGGACTTTGAACTATTATAGATGTTTAATGATAACTGAGTGTATAAATCTCATTCATCTTTAATGAATCAGTTCATGTGGAAATTGCTAAGCAAAAACAAAACCTCAGAACCAAATATAATATGAGTTAAACATTTGTACCCCTTATAATATGAGCAACATAACTAGACTCCTTCACAAACTCAATCTTTTTTCCTTATTACCATAACAAAGAATTGTTGAAATTCCTGGTTATTTGCATATTAATAGATTTACAAAGAAAATCCTTTTTTTATGTTTAACAGCTTATGTCTTTGTATTACTTAAATGAAATAAGACTTGAAAATTTGGATAAAATCATATTCATAAAAAGATGTATAACAGCAAGGAAAGATGGTTTTGGGTGACACAAAGAAGATAATTTGATGTTTTAAAATGTAGAAAGGAGAGGAATTTTGTAAATACGCAAAAAAAATGGCTCATGACTGATCATTGCTTATGAATAGAATTAGTTGTTGCAAACGAAGGCTCTTATAAAAGAAGTTTGTAGAAGAGATTTACTCATAGTGATTTAGCATAACACCAAAAGGTACATTAAGTATTGTTAAAGAGAGAAGAAAGTTACTTTCAATGGGCTGGCCTAGTTTATTAATACCTATTGCCTACCAATTAAATTTTCTTGTATTATGACATACTCATTATAGATTACACATCATTGGTAGCCAAACCTGATATAGTTTCATTCTTTCTTTCATATTTGAACAAATAGTTTATTAATTTGATCTCCCAGGAATGTCAGAGACCTACCTTTCTATTGGCATCAAAGCAGATGATATCCCGGAGATTACTGAACTCCTCATTGTCACTTTGAATAGCATAGAACCTTCAGATGTCCAGCGTTTCCGTCCTGGGTCCAACAAGATTATAATTACTGTCAAGTCTAACGATAACCCTGGCGGGGTCATTTCGTTCTCACCACAAATGAAATCCAGTTATCAAGTACAGGTCAGTTTTATTTTCCCTTAGGGCAAGATGATTTTTTTTGTGCATATGACTTGACTTCCTTGACTTAAAGCCTTCCACTAGCAATGTCGTCGGACTTCACAACTCCAGGCTCTATGGTGAAAACAAACCAATCTTTCCTACTTTGTGTAATTCTTCTAAGTGTTTCAAGGAATGTCTGTGATGTTAGTTGCATTGTTTTATTTGGAAGTCTTTTAAGTCATTGTTTAGGTAAAGTTTTTGTCGGTCTTTCTCTTTTTTCTTTTGATATTGTCTGAGAAATAGAATGGCGGTGTTGTAGGATTTATGGATTCCTTCTCAAAATGTGGCCAAACAGTTTCCACCAACTTTCCATTATTTGGATTGAGATAAGGATTTCCTTGAACTTTTCTTTTAAGGAATTGTTTGAAATTTTAGTGGGATAGTGAAAGTCCAGAAAGATATCTAATTTTGTCAGCACCCCGGTTATAGTGAAAGAGAAATTTAAGATTATGAATCAATGGTTAAGGCTCAGGCCCCAGACCTCAAATTGACAAATTGCATAGATAATAAATAGAATCTTTTTTACCAAAGACAGGATTTCAGAGGGACCTGTGATTTTAAAGTCAACGCAAAGGATAAACCTCTTATGATAAACAAAATTTCAAACAAATAACATGAAACAGATAAATCATGTTAAAATGTGTTACTAAAAATCAGTAGTGAAAAGTGTGTTTAAATTTTAATTTATTTTGTTTGCTTGTTTCTAAATGTGAATATATTTCTGAGCTGAGGAAGGGTAATTTTAAGATTTTGTTTTAGCATTCATCACATTGTTTCATTGAGTGCTTCATTCAAATTTCCATTAAGTTGGTATTGGAGTTAATGACATTAAGAATAAATGAAATCATAAAAAAGATGTAGATAAAAGTTAGAAAACTGCCTTTTGAATCGATGAGGAATTATATTATGTCTCTTTGGTAAACTATTTATTTACAGGAAGGTCTGTCCGCAATAGAAGTGATAGTAGAGAGAACTGGAGGAGCCCTTGAAGAAAGATCTGTGAAATACTCCCTCGAACCAAATGGAGAGGAGGAGTTTTTTGGATCCACCAATGTTTTGTTCTTTCCTCCTGGACAGAGGATAGCGAGAGCCACCATTCTGGCCAAAAAAGATGGGAAGCCTGAGGTAAAATGAATATCAGTTAATTTGATGTTGACATATAAAAAGGTGGTGTGTGAAAATTTTATTTGTGCACCGGCACAGTGAACCTAAGGTAGCAATGCCTGGTGTGGCTTTATGAGATGACTGTACAGGAAACTCTGTTCAGATACAGTAAAACTTATTCAATCATTTTGTTTTGAAGTTTATAATGGATCTTTTTATTTAATAAAGAAGGATTGTCAAAAGTCTGTAGTGTCTGTTTATTTTTTTTATTTTTATTTTTTTTTTTATTATTATTTTTTTTACCAAACATTTGCTTTCAATCCTGAATAACTGTTGTTTTATTAAACTAGTATATAATTCATTTTATTTTTGTATTCACAGTTACTTGAGAAATATTCCTTGGTTCTGGCATCTGCCGGTGACCCCCCAGCCACTCTCGGTAATTCGAACAGCATCAGTGTGGAAATTGAGGAGAATGACAGTCCCCATGGCATTATCCAGTTTGTTACTGACCCAACAATTCGATACACAGGTTTGTTCATCCAAATCCATGTACTTCATCTACTGTTGTAGACACCATTTTATTTCCCATTGTCAATTTATCACTTCTTCTCTTGTATTTATGCCCAATTTACTGGTATTGCTCTGTAGATGCTTGTTCTTGAGAACAAGTAAAAAGACAGAGTGGGGTTGTTCTATTAAATTTTAATTCAACTTTTTAAATCTGACAGCTGAAGGTCGTGACGGTCAGCAAATCAACATCACACTAAACGTGCAACGAGCAATGGGCACATTTGGGCGTGTGGAGGTGCCGTGGTCCCTCCGACCATCAGTGCAGGATGATTTGATTCCATCCTCCGGTACATTAGTGTTTGAAGATGGTCAGTCAGAAGCACCCCTGCCTTTTATTGTTGTCAATGATGAGGTAGGTGTTTACAAATGGTTCTTACAATCTATTTATTTACTCTTATCATTCTATTAATGAATTTACTAAATTTTTATTCATTACTTTTTTCAAGCTTTGAATTAGTACTGAAACCCCGACCATTTATACAACATTTTGAAACTTTAGTTTGGAGCCTGAGCTCTTGATAAATAGAAAAGATTAGGAGAACAAGCATGCAGAAAGAAATCTTTCAGAGTAAAATATCAAAAAGGAAATAGAGAGTAGAGAATTAGATATGTACCGACATTGACATCATCACTGCCTCCTTTACAGGTACAGGTGTGAGTCTGGATATGTAGAGGCGCCAAAGTGGTTGTATGTTTAATGCTTTTCTGCCATTACAGATACACAAAATGTTTTACTTGAAGGAAATGTAAAGAGTTAATGCGACATGTTAACGATGCTGAGAATAATTATGATTGAAATTTTGATGAAATTATATTTAAGATGTTCCTCCCCATGTTGCCAGATTCCTGAGAAAGATGAGACTTATGCCATCCAGTTGTCGACTCCAACCGGGAGTGCTGTCTCTGGCATCCCTATGGTTGCCACTATCATTATATTGGAAAATGATAACCCTGTGGAGTTCAAAGGTGAGATTCAATGTGGTCAAGTAGTAAATGTACTCAAGAAACAGTGTTATGATCAATTCACGTTTCTTACACAATGCCATTTATCAACATGTCAGAATCATCAATAGAAAAATCTAAATCATGCTATACTGTGTTCAAATTGTACCTGATGTCCTTGGCAGATATGGAAAATATGAAAGCAGAGTGCTTTAGTTGGTATTTTTGTAAACTATCAAAATTCTAACAAGATCCTTATTTCTTTTTAGAATTCATAGCTGTATGCAAGTATTCCACCTACTATTCATGGCTGAACTTAGGGCTTGAAGGGCTTTGTAGATTAGGAATTAATGACAAGCAGGTGGTCGCCAACAGTGACCACTATTTTGATGGTTGTCTTGATGTTTAATCCCTGATTTTTTTTAATTGGGGATAATTTTGCCATTTAAGTATTTAGATCTAGTATGTGTGTTGTGAATTTCAAGTTAAATAGATCATTATGAAGTTCATGATTCCAATTTAACATGACATATATTGAACTCTTTTCCAGCACCCCTTGTCTACACCACTGAACCCAGTACCATAACATTAACAGTCAAACGAGATGGGAAGCTGGATCATAAGGCCCGTATAAATTATCGCAGTCTTGACGGATCTGCCTCTAGTGTAGACGGGGATTACACTCAAATAAGAACGCAGGAACTCAAATTTGAAGTCGGAGAAAAAGAGAAAACTATTGAAGTTCAAATTCTGGATGACAATATTCCTGAAGGCAATGAGACGTTTACAATCCAGTTGTTTGATGTAGGAGGTGAGAATGCTGTTATTCTCAGCATCATTGACATTCTATTCATTTGAATTTCATCTTTTTAAGGTTTTATCATGTCATATCATGGTTATGGGTTTTGATATATCAAATGACCTTTGAATATCCTATATCTCACAGTTATCATTTGAAAAATAAAGACATGTAATTAATAAAAGAAAATTAAATTCATATAGATAGATAATTATTCCTAAGCATGGAATTCTTTATCGAGAAAATTTATTTGAACCATTAATGGTATAGAATTATTATTTTTGTATAAATAAGGCTGTTTTGACATTTAGCTGTATTTTAGCTGGAATTTTGTTGTATTGTCATGGAAGCATTCATGTGGAAATGGTACTGATGGAACAATTGGAAACTAGTAAGAAAGCAGTTTACAGTGCTTGAATGATAGGCAAGAACAGGAAAATGAATACTGATATAGGAAACAGAATCTGTGCCTCCATTGGCATGATTGCTCCACCGGCCAAAGCAGTCAACCATTCAATAATAGGATGTTGGATAAGCTAAACATTTGAGTGGGGGCCTTCTATGTAAAAAGGCCAGTGAGGTAATGGTGCTGCGGCAGGCAGGGATTCAAATCTCACTGTCGACAATAACTTTTCATCATTTAGTATTATTAAATGATGTAATGTATTTTCACTTGCTGTTGAATACATTTATGTTTCTGGTAGGCATTGAGCCAACACAGATGATGTAGGTATCCTATCTTCAGGGAAAAAATGATTTATGAATTCTCAACCATGGTCACTGTTATAATACTTGGTGATATATTAATAACAATACTATTGTACATTTATATAGCACTTATTCACGACCATCACCATTCTGTAAATGCTTACAGTAGCACATTTGACCAGGGTCATGTCAATTTTACATTATATTCCCTGAAATGAAATTAATTAGAAACTCAATTCAATGGGTACGTAGAATCTTATATATGTTGCTTTCTTATAAAAAAGGGTGAAAATGGTGAAGCTCCAAGAGCAAAACAAATAACAATACAAAGAATGTTTCGGATCTCCCCTTCAAGTTTTAGTTCGCCGTTAATGACATTTAAAGCTAACCCTTTGAAAATATAATATGTGCTGACAATAAGCAGATAGTAATGCCGTCTAATTGGACATTTATCAAGCATGCTTCTCTATATGTCATTGCACCAGGTGACCTGATCACCACAGACAGCTCTACAGCCACCATTGTCATCAAATCTAATGATGATGCCTATGGCGTGTTCAGTTTTTCCCCTCCAGCTGGTCTAGAAGTAGAGGAAGGCAGCATTGGCTTCTTGGAGTAAGTTACAAACATGCATACATTGCTGTCTAATATGTGAAAATAATATTAATTTTTAATTAAACTTGGTACGATTTTTCCTCAGCTGATTTTTTGTGTCATCGACAAAACTTGTAGGTCCTGTTTGTACTGACTTTTGCTTTGCAATGATTAAATTTTATTAGTCACTACACAGAACAAAATGTAGATTAAAGTGTTATCCTGGAGAAAATTTTTTATTGTTATTATTATGTTAAGAGAAGGAGGTTAATAATTTGTTTCATGAAAAATTGGTGCAGAGCTAACAGTGTAAGAAGAGACAGAGAGTTTGAAACTTCATGGATAGCACAATTGGTTGAATGTTTCACCGCGCAGTGGTCATATCACTCACTCTTAGTTTGAGGGGTTGCAGGTTCAAATCCAAGTGGGTTTTTTCTTAAGACCTTGACTGGCTTACGCCTGGAATATTCCAGCCTGAATAGACCCTAAAGACAGATTGTCCCCTTGGATGAATAATGGGAATTTGTTATTTATTATTATCGTTATTATTATTGTTATATAAGTACTTGCAGGTTAACTGAATATTGACAAGGCTTTGAACTATAGATGATTTTTTTAACCCATGAACATCAATTTAAACTGATGATGGGTAAGGAAATATTTTTGAGGAAAACGAAAAAGACATTGTTGAACAATATTGGAATGTTAAACAATTTAGTGATACTGTTTTGGAATATTACATTTTAATATTATTCAACTTTGGGGGTGCTTTTTTTCAGGATTGTAAGAGACAAGGGAAATTTTGGATCTGTCAGTGTTTCCTGGGAATTTCGCACTCTCAATAACATCCCCTTGACTGTTGGGGACGATTTTGAATTTCCGAGTGGTGAAGTCACGTTCTCACCTCAGGAAAGCAAACAAGCATTACCTGTGTCTCCACTGGCTGACCAAATACCTGAAAAGGCTGAAAAGTTCTTGCTCGTCCTCACTGGGGTCAATGGTTAGTCTGTAATAAATAGCTACAAGAGTCCATTCAGCATCATTGTTTCACATTTTTAATTAATTTTCGCAGGATGCCTGCTTCAATAATGGCAAGATATTAGTCAGTCTCCTCTTTCAATGCCTGAAGGAGAAATTATTTATTTACAATAATCATTTTGGGGAGCCGGTGGTGCAGTGGCTAAGTCACTCGCCTTTGGTTTGAGAGGTCAAGGGTTCAAATCCCGGTGGAAGCACTGGTTTTTTTCTCAAGACCTCGATCCCACATAGCGGCGCTGCTCTGCGGTTGACACCTGGGTTATTCCGGTCTACCCTCAGAATAGACCCTAAAGACAAATTTCCCCCTGGGATGAATAAAGTGAATTTTATCTTCTTTTTTCTTTTTTTTTTTCTTTTGTTATCATAGATTTGAAAATTGTAAATTGGATACGGATTATTCAGTTGTGATGATAGGCGAGGACCTTGTTTGAAATGCTGGTGTGTCTCCATGTATAAATATATTTGTATCGGTATCTGTGCTTGCCTCTGGTAAAATTTCCACAGTTTCTATAACTGTTGGGGAACACCTGAGGCTACAATATCATGTTGTCTGGTCCTGATATGAGTAATATTGAACAGTGTATTGCTTCTTGTACCAAACAAGGTTTACTGGCATAGTGGGCCGATCCCCTGCTTGCCTTACCAATCTTGATCCATAGATCGTCCAGCTCTGTATCGGGTCACGTGCACTGGCAGGGCACAGATTTGCACTTTAACCTGGGTAAGTTTTACTTGGGTTGTGCATCGATGGCTTCTGCGTGGTACACTGTCCTCGGCTAGACACAGAGCTGGTCCCTACACTGTTTAGTTACAGTTACAGTACTATAGGGAACAGATAACAAGCAAATCATTACGATTATTACCATTAGTTGGAAGCACCAAAATTTAAAATAAAGTTTTCATGGAGTATGTCTTTCTTAATCTACAGTCAACATTTTGGAATGCTCTTCCTGTGTATCTTAGGTCCCAACCAATCAAATATCATTGAAGAAAAATCCTAGATTACATCATCTAAACAAATAGCATCGATCTATAGTTGTATAGATCTACAATCCTCTTCGATAGTGTTAGTGTTAGTGTTATGTATCATGTGAATCTTAATTGTGATTCCCTTTGCATTTCAAATGTTGTCATATGTTTATTATGTGTAAATGTAAAGCCAGAGCTATGAGCTTCTTTGTTATGGGGTATAGCCCTCACAAATGTTATTCATTATCATAAATATTTACCTTTATGCCAAAGGCTCCACAGCCATTAGAGGATGGTATATGATTGGTGTTGCGCTTCGGTTTCGATCCTAAAAGTCGACAAAAAAAAACAAAAAAAATATATGGCAACAAAATAACTTATCAATTCTTGGAAAGAAGTTTATATTATGACAAGGCAGAGGCAAAAGGAGATCATTTACATTAAACACCAGTATAGTATATAAATGTCCATAATAATAATAATAACAATAATAATGATAACAATAATAATGATTATAACAATAATAATAACAATAATGATAATAATAATAATAAATCTAGGGTAAATAAATTGCAAATTACCAACTTCTAGCTAAAAAATAGGTATTAGTATAAGATAGGATTAGTGAAAGTAGTGGACAAGACGAGTTTGAGATAAGAGTTGGATAGCTTAGAGGTGAGTACCACACCATCTGCAGTACAACTAGATAGATAACTATTACCATTACCATTACTATTGCCTATCTTAGATCTAGACTTGTGTAAGACATGGGCAACGGCATGGGTTGTTTCCTTTCCTATAGTCACTATTGAATTGGCAGTCATTAATCTATAATCATAATGGACCCATTGTATTACGAATGTATTTCGTTTTATGGGAACCTTAAATTCAAACCTAAGTTGAATTTAAATTGCCAGCTAGATAGAGTAGAGTCAGGGAAATTGCCCACATTTTGGTTGTCGGGGAAATTGGCCGCCTAAAAAAATCCTCTTGTAATGGAGCAGCCTGACACCCTTACTTTCCGATTAGTCAAATCTAGTGTGAACTGACGTCACGAGATTTCGGTTTTTTTGTATGCTTTATTAACCAATCGTATGGTAGTGGTAGACAAAAGAAGATACGGGACATTTTGACAACTGTCAATCACAATCACACAGAGTGTTCACGTTCTCCATCATCTGCCAACTTTTGCCCGCCGTTTGTTGTCACGTACATCAATATTGCGTTGCACTCCTTCACATAAATCAGACCCCGATTGTTTTAATCTCCAGATTATCTTAAAACTTTACATTTCGTGTTCAATTATCATTAAAAATGTTTCCATTTAATTGTATTGAATTTTTTCCTACACCATAACCTTTCTGGGAAATTGGGCGACCTTGTCGGGGAAATTGGCCGCCTACTTTTCAATACTTTATACAACTTGTTTGGTTTGATTTGAAATTGTTTATATATACACACTATATTTTACATTTCTTCTACACGATGCCAAAAACATCTAAAGGTATTTACAGGAGTAAATACACAGATGAGGACATTGTGAAGGCCATGGATGCGGTGCA